>JACXGI010000034.1:220292-242261 GCA_016801175.1 Esox masquinongy
TGGGGGGGGGGGGGGGGGGGGGGGCTGGCCTTTATTGCCCCAGGTTCAATGGAATAACAACAAAATGCTGAGGTTATACAGAAAGCATTGTGCAATCACACCCAATGTCATTCTGAATACCCTTCATTGATCATATATGACACAACGCCAACATGATTCATAATCATATATCCAAACCCTCTCGGTGTTGACACCCTGAACTTTACTGGCTAACAGAGACAAACAGCGTCCCATCAACACCGGGCATCAATATTACTCAGAGTCAATTCTGTCTGAAATTCACATTCAGATGTTTTGACAGCATCCTGGCTTAGAGCATCCTCACTAAACAGTTTCAAAAAGGGTTACCATTTCAGACATGAAAGATGCATAATTCATCCCGAAAGATGCGCACACTTTTTTCTCACATGTACGTCTTCTTCAGAAGTAAATTGTTATCATTGATCATTTTAAGAATAGAAATTAAAACAGTGATTTGGAATTTATCAAATCGCTCGCTAAAACCGCTCAGCTGACTGGTCGTGGTGTTGAACTTTGTTAATGCCTCGCTGAGACAGTTTTAATGGTCTTTATAGTATCCCTTGAATCACATGGGAAATGTGTTATTTTGAAGTAATTACTCATTAATATAGTAATTAGGGTTTCAGATTAGATTAATTAAGATTAGCCACTTCCTGGTGGATGCAGTCATGCAGATAAAGGTGTGGTTGAGGATGCTGAAAATAGTCTCAACCAGTGGGGATGTGTACTTTCCGCTTTATGATTTCATGACTCATGCGTTTCTGCTCCTGTGAAAATGGATTCTCCCCTCCCGATGGGCTGTATGCATGCAATGAAATATGCAGACTATGCGTCGAAGGTGCTAACAGCTCATAACCACATAATGCTTTTTCAACAATCTCTGGAATTTTCACTGAAAGGTGTTTCTTTCACCTTTTTTTATATTTTCCACCCCTCGTGAAGGTGTTGCATTCTCTCAGTTGTGTGTTGTCAAAAAACATGCATCTTTGATATTTTTCAGGTATTTCTGTAACTCCCTGAATAAGTCCCCCCCTCAGCAATGACGGAGGTGACAATGAGGAAGCCGACAGACTGCGTTTGGGACAGCCAGGCCACAATAATGGGGCAGGCACTTCACGTTGGGCCTGCCACGGAAAATAAAGTTCACCAGATCACAGTTCACTCTGGCCCTGCATGCAATCAGTCAGTGATAGCTAGGCCCCTGCCTGTCTGTCTGTCTGTCTGTCAGGCGCTGACAGCTGCCTGAGCGGTTAAATGTGCAAGAGATCAGTGGTCGTCAGAGCACACCGTGTGACAGCCTTTAAATTAGGTCTTTAAATTAGTTCTATGGGTGGTAGAGCATTTGTGTTGAGTTCTTACACACACACACACACACACACACGTGCTTGCGCACCCACAGACAGAGACACACACCCTACCTTGCATTCTCTGACACCATCACCCAGGCTCAGTGATTACAAAGCATTAGTGTCTCTCCTGGGTCACACAAGTCCTTGTCTGTCACCCGGGCTCCACTCCTCTTCCTCAATCTGGGGGAATGGAGGACACTGGGAGTTCTCAGAGCACATTTTACGTCCATACTTCAATAGAAATGGCTTGGCCTGCTGCTATAATATCATAGGTTTTACATCACCAGGAAATTGTTTTAAAAGTAACCCATCATAGCTTCAGTTAGCTTTCCTCACAGACAATTATGAAAGGCAATGATGGCAGAGATAAGATAAGACGACCCAACAAAGCCTCTTGCGTCTAACTAGTCAACAATACAATCTCTGAATGAATCCTCTATCATTAAGCCTCTTCGAATTTCCTTAAATTATAACTCCAAGTGGTCTCTATAATCTAGGATTACAGCTGGTGGAAAAAGAGGAAGAGGCAATCAATCTTCTTTAAGGGGTCTAATCCTTTATGAAATAGACTGGATTATTTCCTTGGGTTAGGCTTTTATGACCAGGCTTAATTCCCCAAGAGTTTCAGTGGCAATGCAGCACTGCCCCCTCCAGCTCTTCGGCTCCTTCTTATTCTGCACCAGGGGAAGCTTGATTTATAGATATCATTTGACCTGTTAAGGCAACAGTCTGCCAAAAGTCCAAGATTAAGTGCCAATGTTGGGCTGACAGGGGTTCCTGCTGCTAATTTTACATGATCTATGGTGCTAATACTGTTTCAGTTTCCACTGCTGTTGTACATAGGGGGTCATCCAAGCACTGGCGCCACCTTCACCACTCACCGTCAAACCATATTAACGGCCACGGTGGACATGCATTTTAAACCAGGTAGGGGAATAACAACATCTTATTCAAATGCTCCACTTTCCACTAATTTTGGATGTATTTTATGTCCATGCAAAGAGAGTGTAAAATATGCTACAGCTGGGCTTGGATCATCAACAAGATTTAGCCTTGACTCAAAGCACAAATAGATCATATTTTAACAAAACCTAATCATTTTCAAAGCTTAACTTTATTTACAATTATATGTCGCTGTGTTATGCATGTGAATACATTGGAAAGCTGTTCAACAAAACAGTGAAATGTAATAAATAAAAGTAATACATGCAATATGTCAAATAATTGGGCAGCCCATTAGTAGGGATTGAGTGTGAATGTCATTTTGTTACAGTTGTCCTGTCCAGTTTGATATGCAATCTACATTTATTGATTTGTAATTCTATACTACAGTGTTGTCTTAATCAAAGCAACTCCCTGCTGGCTTGGGAGAGTCCAAGATTGTGACATAAATACTCCAAAGCAGAAAGCAAATTTCTGCAGATTTTTGTCTTACTGCTCTTTCAACCAAGAAGTTAGCTGAGAACAAAGCTTCTCCAACCCAGATGTTGTTGGGTCAACACAGAATGAACCTGGGTCGCCATGACATAATGTTTATCCATTACACATTCAAGTATGCATATTTGTAGCTCAGTTGGTAAGCAGGCACTTACAACACAATAATTGTGGATTTGTTTCCCAGCGAGCTAGCATACAGTAACATACGAAAATGTTTGCACTCACTACTGTAAGTACCTCTCGATAAGAGCATATGTTAAACACAAATGTGCATTATTGTCCTTGTGAGTGTGTATGCCTGTCTGTACGGACAGGATTAAGAAAGAAGTACGAGAGAGGGGCAAGGATGGAGGATGCAAAGTGGGGGATGAATGGAAGCAGCGCCTTAAAGTTGATGGTGCACACAAGGATGACATTAAGATGCATGGTGTGTCAGGGAATGGAGCCTCCTTCTGGTCAAACCCATCTGTTATTCTCCGCTCTTCTAACTGCTCATAATAACCTTCATGGCAGTGCTATAACAAAAACCCTCATCATTAAACTGCTAGGCCAAATCACCTTTTACTGAATGAGACTTTTACTAATCTTCCTCTATTCATCTTAGTCCTATACATATATACATATTAAGATGTTATTCTTATACATATATGTGACGTTTTACTTTAAAAGTAATGGTCAGCCAAAACATTTGTGGATGTTTGAATGGTTAAACTCGGACCCAAAATCAATGATCAGTGAGATAAGCATTTCCACTGGGGAGCTCAACCGTGAGATGTAATCGAACGCACTGTTACCTTTTGCCTTCAATGAGATCCATCAAAACAGGGATAATGAGAGGTGTGATCGATTAAGTATAAATGCATGCATCTCAAGTGGAGTCTAGCAAAAATGTACAATGCATTCAGCTTTTGATTCTGGGAGTTTGTTTGAATGACATTATGGAACCCTTGTTGGTGTCATGAGGTGGAAAGTGACAGGTTCTAAGGTCTAGGTCGAGTAGGTACTGTGAGAGCCGAAGCAGACAATAGATTACGATCTATCCCATTTACTGTATATTTTAGACATGGTTCTGTTAGATTCTTTGGCACATTCATGTTTATCTCTGAAACATATAATAATCTCAGTTCTAGCTTGGTTTAACTTTCAAAACAATGCAAATTAAAAACTTTCCTTTGTTTTCCCTTTCCAAAACAAAGGAAATAAAAGGGGCACAAGAAGTGTAGCGGTGCATTCCAAGCAGCATAATCCATTTTTTCATGCTCTAAAAAATAAAGCAAAAAGAAACAACAGTGAGTTTTTTTAATACAGTACTGTACATCACCTCAATTCACATGACCAGACTGTTAACCAACAGAAATGCTTGTTAGGCTAAACATCCGAAGAAGTCACAGCTGTGAAAATGGGACTGGTGCCACATGATAAAATGACCAAAGTCTCTTATTACCTGTTAGATAGAGGGTCTTAATGATAGGGATCGTGAATGTTCAGGCATATTGGCAGATTGTATGTATATGTTAATTCAGGGTTTCAGAGATTAATAATGAAGTAATTTTCATAATGAGGAGCGGTTGTGATTACTCAAGCTTATATTTTCACCTCATTCATTTGAGAAAAATTACTAACTACACAGTAGCTACTATGGTTGCATAGATATTACATGCTATGGTTGTTTGTTTATTGTGAAAGTCACCAAACATTAGTTACATAGTGGAACAGTGCAAAAAGAAGTTACATTTGTAAAATGACATTCAGTAAGTGAGTGTAATTACATATTCCACCTGCACATAGTTATAACAATGCAACTACCATGTAATTACGACAGTTTTTAGCAGGGTTGGATAGGTATCTTTTCTAAATTAATGTGTTACATCTTACTAGTTATCTGTTTGAATACGATGTTTCCAGTGTAGGTCATACAGTAGGCTACTACCTCAAACTCTTACATGAATGCATTTTTCACTGGCTGATAGTCGCAAAATACAATGGCTGTTTAAGTTAAATTTTTTCAATGCAATCGCAATTGGGTTACACATGCTACATTTAGACATTTGTGAACAACCATTCACAATCACCAGCAGGCACCTAAGGCATGAGTAGTTTAAAGGAGCTTTGGGATTCACAGTTGAGATAAAAGGCCAATTGACAACGTTGAGTTTTTCACATGCATCCATGTGTGGTTTGTCTTTGAAAAGAGTACAAATGGCACATAAACAGGCAGCAGATTATTCCTGTTCCATCCATTGATGATTTCCATACAAAATCGATGCAAGTGATTAAACTGTGCGCGCTATAGATTACAGTAGAACAAGCTTTTCATCAATTTCAGTCTGGAGTGATTACATGGCAAATGTTGATGCGTGAGCAGTTTTTAAGGTACTAATTAAACAAAATACAAGTAATTGGAATCTAAGTGGGGTGTGCATACAATACTGTATGTTTTATGTCTTGGTCTTCAACATAGCACAGTTTATTTAAGCAAGACATTTGCAAACAGTGTTTTAACATTATAAAATATTCCTGACAATATAGGAAGCAGCAACAGTATAATTTTTCATGTATGTTTTACAAATATAAATAGTACTATATTCACATTCATTCCCTCCCACTTTCCTCGATCACCTGTCCATGAAAACAATTCCTTTTCTTTTCCCCCCGCACATGCAGATCTGTTCAACGATCAGGAACAAGCAAAAACTCCAAAAAGTTTCCAGTTTTCATTACAACTACACAAATACACAAACTACTCCAACCACTTTTTGGTCTGCAGTATATTTTTAGCAGATCATTTGTCAACCTGTTTGCATTTTCTAGTGCAGTACTGGCTGGAAACTCAGTAAAAAGCCAGTTTGACCTGATACAAAACGCAACAAATGGATTGCAATCAAGTGGTTTTGAAACGTTCCACTGTCCTCAAGTCAAGCCACCACATGAAAAACTTTTACAAGGTAACTTTATTCTTGAGCATCAACTATTTTGATGAAAAGCGTTGGGAATGAGTAAGTTAATACACAAATATTTGATTTTAATGCAAGAAATCATTGCAAATTCAATACAAATGACCAAGGATGTGAATCCGGAAGTACGATCAACACCTCACTTACATAAGGTATTAGTGAAATTGTGAAATTACATGACCCTGCTAACTTATAAGTAGGGCCAGGAGTTTTTCCTGACCTCATAACATGACCGGGAAATGTGTAACCATGAATGAAGCAAGGCCACAAAGACACCTTGCTTTGGTAATTTTTGCCATAAGAGGGTCAAAGGATGTTTAACACGAGTGCTTTGAAGAACAGAGGATTTTCTCCTGTGAGACATCTGAAGCATATTACATTGTGACGTGATTAGCACCCCGTCTCATTATAAATGCATGTTAGGACCTCTTTGAACCTCAGGATAAAACATGAGCACATTTATGGTAGTTCAAGGGGAAGGGATTATAAGTCTGGTCATATATGGATGATTCTACAGAAGTGGTGTTAATAATTCTTGCCTATAAAACGTTTTTAAAAAGTCTCCCAATTTAGGACGTTTAATTTCGTCATTATTGTCTTTGTTCTAATCAACTCCAAGGCATTAGCAAAGATTGTTAAATTACACAGAATGAAGTCTTTGTTTAGACAAGGATGTCTATGAATTTGCATGTTCCAAAAAAAACCCTGACTGTAATCCTTTTTCATATACTATTAATAGGATAGTTTGACTGAAAATCACATTTGGTAAAAATTGCTTTCACCTTGGATTGTGTAGCTCATGGGATCATATTCCTTAATATCTGTCCATACTTGCAGAAATGTTTTAATTTTACACAGCTAAAATAGCCAATGGAATTTGTTTTCTCCAATCTGACAAATTCATACATCTGCATTTTGCTCGTCTTCCATCTTGGTGGACGTGGTTTATACTGGGTACAGGGCACATTCAGGCGTGCTTGCTGCTCGATGCACGTTTCTGTTAATGTTTTACTGGAGGCAAACTACGTGGACAAGGAGTGGTGGGGAGTTACTTCAATATCTACAGATAATAGTGAATTGCTGTGAAGTGTGGCAGTCTTACAAAGAAATGCACATACACACAGAGGAATGGGACAAAGTTGTTATCAGGTTTTGATAGATAGCCTACTGCAGTTCTCTCTACACTGTTAACAGTGCAATAGTGTATATGTCACAGGTGCGACTAATTGCTAACTTGAAGTTAATTAGTTAATTGGGTCAAGTGAGTCCAGAGAGGGTATTTAAGCCTCTGTTGGTTTGTTCTAGGTGGCTGCCCAGAGGATGCAATGCTATCTGGAGCCATGAAAGTGTGGTACAGATCATGTAGGAAGAGTTGGTGAGCACGTGGCAAAAAGGTAACATTGATAAAAAACAAGAAATTTGATCCTGTGTCTTGGACTGTGTTGTTTCAGGTTTTATGGAAGGGTTTTATTAAATTTTTATGTACACTTTTAACTAGCATGGTTAAGTAACAAAGATGAATTACATGCACCAGCATTGTATGTACAAGGGATATGATGGCGTCTTGCTGGTCATGTGATCTGAACCAGGCCTTTTTTTGTTCGGTCACTATATCACTCTGCCTGCTTAACCCAGATTCTAAACAAAATGTGGTTTCAGAACTCGAGTATGATGAGTGAAAATGGAGTTGAGTTACTCTGCAGATGTGCTAGCATTAGACAGTAACCTTAACAATTTTGTCAGCCATGTAGTCAGTCATTTATTTAAATTAAAATGTTCTTGTATCAATTGTATCAATTAATATATTTTGTATTATTTATTATGGAAACTGGCATACAAAACTTGTATTTTCCTGGTATAAAATACCTTGGTTGTGTAGATCTTGTGTAGATCAATTGGTGGAGCACGGCACTTGCAACGCCAGAGATTGTGGGTTCGATTCCCACAGGGGACCCAGTCGGAAATGCTTTCACTCAGTACTACTGTACGTTGCTCTGGATAAGGTAATTTTAGCTAAATTACTAAAATGTAAATGCTGTTGCTGAGTACACGAAACACTGGTCTTGTGACAAATGTCATAAGGCTCCACCCTCAGGTGTTTATAGAGGGATGTAAGTAAGGATCTATGAGACCGAAGGATGACCGTCACTCAAGGGTTAGTCCTCGCCATGAATGATGCCTTGTGTCTGCCAATCGTCAAAACCATGTATCAGAAAAGTTCTGCCCCGTGACGGGACTTGCCTAAATACCATAAATGGGGAGGTCATGTTCGCCTCATCCCCTTTGCCTGAAACAGGGTTAGGGCTAGCACTATAGTAAAAAGGATTAGGCTGGCAGTGGGGACAAGCCGCGTGTAGCTGAGCCACACAGCCAAGACACTGCAGGAATGGCTTCGCGATGAGTCTGAGAATGTCTTTAAGAGGCCTAACCAGAGATCAGACTTGAACCAAATTGAATATCTCTGGCGAGACTGTATGGCTGTGCAGTGATGTTCCCCATCAAACCTGACAGTGTGAGAGGTTCTTTGGAAAAGAATGGGGGAAATGACCTGAACCAAATACAGGTATGCCAAACGTATAGTGTCATACCTAAAAAGACATGGCTGTAATCGCTGCCAAGGTGTTTCAACAAAGTACTGAGTAGTAAAAAAAACCTGCTTTTGCTTGGCTTTTATGGAGTTTTATGAGTAGATTGATAGATTTTTTTAATTTAATCCATTTTAGAATAAGGCTATAACAACAAAATCTGGAAAAAGTGAAGGGGTCTGAAAAATGTCCAAATGTATATGTGTGGGTGTTCTTGCCCTTTCCTATCCTGTAATCCACAATCGACTCACCACGCTGCCATACCTGACTGTGTTCTCAAACACTTCAGCCCAAAGGTCTAGTGGAACACTTCGACCAACTTGACCTTCATTAGCTAATAATAATAAAAAAATCCTGTGGTGATGGGCATTGGTTTAATCTGCTTAGTATACCGACCAATCAATCTCCCACCCCACGTTACCTCCCGTGCTTTGTGCACGCAGGCACCAATCGCCACCGTTGTAACATGGCAGTGGGACAGCTGTGTGAGAATACAGAGCAGCTGAGCTTGTCACAATAGCACTGACTCGTGACACAACAAAGCAGTTCTTGTTTCATTACCACTTGATTTTTTATGACACACACACTTGTTCTAGTCTAGTAGGTGGTAAGATTACATGGCCAGCACAAGCTAGAATAGATGTAATAGTGCACCTGTTTAGATGATCAAACTTGCAACACCTTGCAGTATTGTGATGCACCAAATTCACAAGATGACAAATACAACCACACTCCCATAGAACAATATGGTCCCTCCCAAAAGGACATTTGAATAGTAGGTGTTCCAGGCTCATATGCACAGCGCACAATAGCCTGGGGGGCGGGGTTAACAGTAACCTGACATCCTCCTTATGGTCTTATCCCCATCGATAAACATCATCATGATCAGCCTTTGTGTGTTTTCAGGTTACTTGTATTACAATCTGATCTTCTGCATGAGTTTAAAGCAATGGGTTGTGAAGAAAATGTATCCACTACATCAGGAAGAGGCTCACTGTAGAACGTAGGAAAGACCAGACGGTTGTCTAAAACAATGCTTCTTAATTCATTTTCTTGGGGACCGAAAGGGTTGGACATTGTCATTTTTAGGTAGTATTGGCAATAAAAAAAAGGTTTCAGCTATAGATGAGCTATAGAGACTTCATAAGAACAGTTACAGCAAGTATCACACTAAGTGATCAGATTATTGAGTACACCTATCTGTTACAATGAATGAGGTGGTGCAAACTGGCCAAAGACATGTAATAAATATTACATTTCTACAAAGGATATACTAACATATGGTGTTTTCGGGGTGCCATGAGGAGGCTTTGATACATGGGGGGATTGTGACCATTCACATCTCTTTTTTTGTACATACATCTTTCCATCGTGTGAAAGGTTTATTGCTTGAATGGACCCAACAAAACGCAGGCGAGAGGATTTAGTGTCTGTATGTTCTGTGAAAAACACAAACTCTATGAGGCTTTCATGATTGGTCTTTCATGATAAGTCTTTCATCATTAATCTTTTTAATGGGCAATTGTTGTGTATGGTTTGTATTACTAATTGCAGCACCACAAGGCAGAATATGAGGTATCTCACAGACATTTTAGCTGGGTAGCTACAACAGAAAGTTTCCATTGCACAATAGTGCAAAAAAAAATTTTTTAGCATGACCTCTTGTGTAGAAAATATTCCAGTATCATTAAGGATTCCTTAGTCTAATGTCTTTATAGCTAAGCATATTGAAAATGTGTATTGTTGTAGCGTGTGCATTTTTATGGGAATAATGAAATTCAAACATAACCTTAATCTACATATTCATTTGACTGAGTTAAAAAACTGTCCATTGATAAGCACAGGGTTGACAAAGGAGCATAAAGTCAGCGGCCCCTATGTACTTACCACCACATATTACTAATTTGATACATTTTCCGTATTATACATTGCTCTTTGTAGCACAGTATAGATTATCACAGTTCTAGCTCCAAGACGTATAGTACAGATCTATTAACAAACATTACAGTTTAAGAACTGGGTGGTTTTGAAACTATGACGTCTGAGTCATATCGGAATTCTTTAATCTTCATGCACCTTTACCATTGATAAATCAGCACCATTTTGGAAAAGTGGATCTGTTATGTGTCCATATTACCTTAACTCCCAAAGGGTAGCTTGAAAGTACTACAACCACAACAGCTGTCAGAGAATTGAAATGAATAATATAAGGAACTAATAAAATGAATTATTCAGAATGAATGCTGTTGAGAATGTTTTAGGAGAACTAACAGTCATCATTTGGCTATGCCTAACATAACCCTTTTCCCCCTACAGTGTGCAGGACCCACTTTGCAACAATCGTTCCTCGTTAGTTTAGGGGGAAAAAACAGCCATAGAAAGAGATATTGGATATATTGCCAAAACATTATCTGGAAATAAAGTGTCCCTCTCTGAAATTCAACCAATTAAGGAGATTGACGGGGAGAAGAGGGTGTACCTCGCTACAATCAAGCAGACGCCAGTCAATCTCTGCGTTATTGAAGCAGGAAAATAATCCAGAGATACCTTCCATCTCATCAACCCTCTCACACCATAGTCCTGCATAAGACAGCTCACACATTTTCTCCACTGGAACCAAGAGTGACTCAAGAAGATGAGATCCAAGAGCATGTCTATACGTAGACTGTAAATCTTTTAGAAAAGCCAAATGTTTTTTTTTAAATGTTTAGACAGTAGCCTATAGTTACATTATATTTACTGTTCTGAGTTATGATCCTAGCGCATTATGGATGTCGATATTTTGCATTTTTGTATACCTGAAATGCTAAATTTATACAGATTTTAAATCACTTTGACTGTAAATTACTGTTTCTGTCTTGCAAGTTATGTAGGGGAGAGCGGGGTAAGTTGTCACATTGGTAAGTTGTCACACTGTTCATACCTCCAAAACTAGAGGCGCTATCTCAAAAATCAAATAGCTACTTTGTGTGACTACATGTTCTATGGTCTACTTCCTGTTCACGTGTTCAAGATCACTCTAATCTAAGGTGAGCACAAGTTTCTTATTTTTCCCCTTTACATTTTATGCAAGAAAACTTTGTTAGGTATGAACATTGAAAATTATAATTTTGCACTGAGTAGAGGAGACAATAATATGTCATTTGATACTTTAGCTGCAGTCCTATGTTGAGCTAACCTTGAGATTTTGCCAACATTAGCACACATGTCAGTTTGGGGCAAGTTGTCTCAATGACCTTGGGGCAAGTCTTCACATGTGACAACTTGCCCCGGTATACATAGACACATAGAACATGCTCAAAAAACATCGTAATATTGTGTAATCAGCTCTGATAATGGTATTAAATGTTACTGTAAATGGATTCTTATATATACGTATAGTATAGAGCGGCTGACATATCCCTGGACTACACAAGACAGGTTCTGGCGTCTGTGTGTGTGTGTGTGTGTTGTAGAAACAAGGATAGAAGACAAGGAGGGAGTAATAAGCCTGTAATGAATGTGCAATTGCAATGAGGAAATGTGTTTTGGAAAGAAAGAAGAAAGGAAGGAAGGGAGGAAAGAAAGATAGAAAGAAAGAAAGAGGGGAAGGAAAGAAAGATTGTAAGAAATTTTGAAAGAAAGACAGAGAATGACAGCACACCACCTGACAATGTTAAAGGCAGTGAGGTAGGTGAAGTTGCAGTTGCTATGCCAGCATTATAGTTTTGATTGAAAGGGATGATTTGAAAGGGATGATATTCATTTTGAGCTCATGAATGAAGTTGAATTTGGTTTTGAATTTGAAATCAATATTTACATTTAATAAGTTGTGTTCTTATTTATTGATAATCCAGTGTGGCAACTCACTCTACATAGCGTGACAACTTACCCACTGATGGGGTAAATTGTCACAACTGCACACTCTCTATTTAACGGTCTACACCTTTGTACTGAAATAAGATATGAAGATGTAATGAATACAAAATGTGTCCAAGACTTCCTTCTTTCATTTGGTACGACATTTATACCATTGTGATGTATTGTGCCCTGTAAATTTTATCCAGTGTGAAAAGTGTGACCAAATACCCTGCCCTCCCCTAATCGTAGTGATGTAATATTCTACACCTGCATGCTGTACAATCATCCCCTTATCCTTACGTCTTGTGCTGGTAACACACCTGTAAACTCTGAAAGTCAAACTGACGTGGCTGATATTCAGTTTGGAAAGTATTAGTTCTAGGGTATTAAGAGTTCCCAGTTGCCTTAAAAGCGGCTTCGCATATTACCTGTATGGCATACAAAATATACTGTGTCGAACCAGCCGCAGTTGCACCGGCTAACGTCAGAACACCCCAAATCCTTCCAAAATGTCGGCTACCGTGTCATACTCATTAAATGTCGACAGGCTACATTACGGTCAGCCCTGGCGGGACCCACTATCAATGATTACAGCATCCGACTGTAAGATTGGCCTCCTTGCAAGACCTATTCGACTGGTCGCCACAACAGATGAAGCAATTCCCTAGAAATGTGCGCTACACACCCGTGACACACGTGTCATTTTCAGCACAGCCTGAAAGCCTGTCCGCTCGAAATGAAAAGCTGCCATTCTTATGGTACATTTACAATCCAGCGTCCTGCCACAACATAGGCTCATTTTTCCATCAGGCTTGTAAGTAGGATACCAGTCACACCACAGGTGAAAGAAGGATGGTTACCAGTATCATTCAACACATGTTCCGCTTGAATTGGCTACCTCACAGGTTGTGCACTGAATTGGTGTAAGCAAAATGTTCCTGTGATTTTATAATTTCTCTGATTTAGGAAATTCACTTTTTTTTCTATGCGCCATAGCAGAAAAAGCCATTTTCATTGTAATTCCATGTAGCACATCCTAAAACTTCCCAAAAAGAAATATGTTATCTTGTCTAATATGTTATCTTACTAGCATGAGCTGTGGCGTTTGCCTTCCATAGATTGTTTCTAGCCTAAAGATTTGCAGAGTTAGGCAGCGCTATACATTTATAATCCAGGTTATGTGAGCATCAGCCAGGGGCATAAAACCTAGTCTGACGTTATGGGCATTTAGCAAGTGGCTCTTGGGGTATACTTTTTTTTAAAGACAGCTTTAAATTCTGATTTCTCATGGCTTTTGAGATAGAAATGAATATCTTAACTCTATAAATCAAATTAACATAATCAGCAGTAGAAAGTCAATCAAAATCAACAGTGCTGTGCCTGATTCTCCTTGCAACTTTTCCACTATGTTTTAGTACTGACAATTTTAGTATGCCAGTAAAGAATTCAGGTAGATATTTCAAATATGCAGTGCAAGCAAAGTTTGTGAGTACTACTTGACATGGGGGGTGAAAGTAATTTGCGAAGTCATTTAAAAACAACTCTGTTCAAAATGCCTCTGTTGCCATGGCAGTGTATTGCGAACCTCCTGATTTTAATTGCCCTTCATTAGGATACCCGGCAATTCTTCCTGGGGTCCACACTGAACACAAAACCCATGACAAAGCATAGAACAAGTTAGACATTAAAAAAACATAGGACATTATTACATAAAAGTGTGGTCTGTGTGGGTAGGCCGGGAGGGCTAATGTCACAGATAGGCCCGCTATCTCTGCCATGCTCTACTCTCCACACTGTCTACAGAGAACGGGAAATGACCTCCCTCGGCTGTGACTGAATGAAAAACACTCTTCGGCGTTGTCAGACCATCTGTCCTCAGCTCGCGGTGCTCACAAAACAGACTGTTAACTGGAAACGTGAGATTTACTCAGAATTACTTTGTAAGGTAATGAGCATACATCTAGATCCACTAGATGATGCATGAGAATACACCGTTTGGAAATCCTGTTATCATGGCTTTAATAATTCATATAGTTTTGTGTGAGGAACAAATGTGGGCAAGTTATTTTTTATGAGACTCCACAATGACCTTGTGATCAACATAGGAGGATGGGTTATTTAGATTTGGCCATGTGTATTCGGACATTAAATTAATGTTAATTCTGTGTTGTGCCAGATTCTGGTGTACTGGTAGCAGAATCACAATCAGAATCTAATCGTCAATTTGCACATTCTGTACTTAGAATTCTACTTGGTGTAACGGCTCCGCTGAATCCAGATGACACAGTGCATCGTGAGACATGGGTTCAACCACCTGCTGGGTCTTCAAATCTGTATTCCTAACGCTGTTCAGTCTCTTCCCTATTCACAATTTTCTATATCAACAAATACTATTAAATAATATCAATAATGATAATAAAATATATAAATATTTGTTAACAATAGAAAGTACTGATTATTTGTTTTAAAATTATATTTATTAACTGGATGTTTTTAAGTGGCATTTTATGTTTGTTTAAAAAACTAAATATGATAATTATTTTTGTTATGAGTATGCCTGTCTGTTTAGGGTCTCTAGAGGTGAAGTGCTCTCCAAAGGTTGAGTATGATTTATGAATGCACTGTACAGTTTATTCAGTATGTGTCAGAAAAAGCATTATGCGTAGGAGTGGAGAGTTTACCCTACAGAGTACTGTAACGGAGCAGGTATGCAAATATCCTTATAAAAGCGGAATAATCGCAAATATCTAAAATAAATCTAGATTCATGAATCCATCTAATTCATTGTTGGACTGTTTGTCAAAGTGTGCAGCTCTCTCACACAGAGAGAGTGAAGTACAGCCACAGTTTTACCCTTACTACCACCGA
The DNA here is from genome assembly GCA_016801175.1 of Esox masquinongy. Lineage (NCBI taxonomy): Eukaryota > Metazoa > Chordata > Actinopteri > Esociformes > Esocidae > Esox > Esox masquinongy. The sequence goes on from JACXGI010000034.1 coordinate 235,347, forward strand.
CTCAAACATTTCACATACAGTACATCACAATCAAGCCTATACATTTTTTTTCCTACTTTGACATAATCTAACTTTTATTCTCCTTGATTTACATAATTCCACAAAGTTCTGTCTAGCACTAAAACGAGAGAGGAGATTTATGACCTTGTGATATAAGCCTTGCTGACAAACAGTCTAAACAATGAGTACAAGGAATTTATGAACTAATTGTAGACATATTTTCAATATTTGCCATTATTCCCCTTTAAACCAAATGTATTCACAGCACTATATTCCCAAACAATGTAGCAGATTATTGTTGGTTGTTTTAAGAGATGAAATAGCTTGTTTTTTCTATTCCTATTGAATGTTGGTTATTGTTTTTGTTTTATCCCGTGTGTTGATCATCTAAATATGTTTACAGCTGAATGAGTGGCCAATATCTCCAAACATTATATTCAGGGGAAATGCTGTCATAGAGAGAGACAACAGGGAGCCATTGTGAAGTGTTTAAGCAGCCCTGGTTTATGCTACCGTTTCCAATTCATAAGGACGTCTATGGAGCACCAGATCTATCTCTGCCACAGCAATTCCCTTCAGTGAGAACCCACGGCACAGCTTTGCAAAGCTCGCGACGTGGCTGACCCTGATAGGATTGAATGCCCGGTGAACCCCTTCGCCTTCTCAAGACAGCCTGATTTAGCTGCAGCTTATGTGCAGGGATGTCGATGAACAAGCCTAGCATCTACAGCAGCTGAGGAGCTGACGTGTCTGCGTACACGTTGGTGGTAGTGGGCTACTGTAAATTCAATGACTTGACTCATCCATCACAGGAGTGCGCTGAACCCAATAAGTGAGATAAAACGCTCCTATTCTGAGACAACACTGACACGACACTAGAATGCATTAACCGAAGTGAAGGTGAGCGATGTGCTTTGAAGAATACAATATTTGACTATCAAGTTGGGCAAAACACCTGGTCTTGATAATGAGCGACTGAGATGAAACCGAACAAAAGAGTAACCTCCCCATTCTCCATCACCTGCATGTTATCTGTCACCTTCCCCCCTTCAACAAGTAGAAGTTCTTGGGCACAACGAAAGGGGTAGCCAAGAGTTGCCTACAGTTGAGCAAGGGGCTGGGACAGCCAAGCCAGAAGAAGTGGTTCCATTACATAATCTTGATGCACTGTGCGGCACTTTGAGAAACGTGTGAGAAACAGGCCTGCTCCTTCTGGCTGCTGCCGCAGTGATCTGGGATAAGCCAATTTAATACCAGCTTCTTCAAACACAGTGCCAGCACGAGTCAAAGGTTAATGAAAGGGCACCTGGTTGGGAGAATGAAGACATGGCAACAGCAAGGAGACATGGATTAGCCTCCTCTCATATCAAAGGGATCCCTTAGCCAGCAAGGCTCACTGAAGGCTTTGTGTGGAAATCTGTCTCTACCATATAGTTGGGGTGGCTGAGGGGAGGGACTTGGTTCTCCAATACACTTTATCCCTGCTCTCCTTTATACATCAATAGCCCTGTAGTGTCTGATGAAAAGTTGTTTCGTTGTTCTTTACCGGGAGTGATATCAAACTAATTTAGAAGCATTGCCACTGTGAAAGTCATTTACCTTATTCTAGATAGTCATTTAGCTGTGTTAATCCTGCTGAATCCTCATTTAGCTGTGTTGAATCTAGATAATCATTAAAGCTGTGTTGATCCTGGATCATCATTTAGCTGTGTTGAATCTAGGTCATCATTAAAGCTGTGCTGATCCTGGATCATCATTTAGCTGTGTTGAATCTAGATCATCATTAAAGCTGTGCTGATCCTGGATCATCATTTTGCTGTGTTGAATCTAGGTCATCATTAAAGCTGTGCTGATCCTGGATCGTCATTTAGCTGTGTTGAATCTAGGTCATCATTAAAGCTGTATTGATCCTAGATCGTCATTTAGCTGTGTTGTATGTAGGTCATCATTAAAGCTGTATTGATCCTAGATCGTCATTTAGCTGTGTTGAATCTAAGTCATCATTAAAGCTGTATTGATCCTAGATCGTCCTTTAGCTGTGTTGAATCTAGGTCATCATTAAAGCTGTGCTGATCCTGGATCGTCATTTTGCTTTTCTAAAGCAAATGTCCAAAAAATACTTTAAAAAAGATACAGTAAACCTCCAATGAAGCCACTACTACCCACGAGCCTCCAACTCTTTCCATTTCCCAGAATAACCTGAGCCCGATCTCCACCCCCATCCAGGCCCTCCTGGTCCAACGGAACCAAACAACCACCAATCCCATGTGCCAATAAACAGTAAACAAAAGGAAAAACAAAAACAGAACCACTGGAGAACAACAAGCAAACACAAAAACAGACACAACAAAAGCAAACCATCAAGGCCATTATGTGGCACTACTGTGTTTGTGTGAGTGTGTGTGTGTGTGTGTGTAGACGTGTGTGTGAGAGAGAGAGTGAGAGAGAGAGTGAGAGAGCTATGTGGCAATATCTTCAGGCAAAATGGTATTAATGTACACATCTTACATTTTAGTGTGCTTTTTAATCTTCGAATTGTTATTTTGTATTTGCTGTGATATATTTTATTATTATATTATCAATTTAATGACCAGGACTCTACAAAAATCCTAACTTTAAGAAATGCTATTTATTTCATTTTAAAATACATGTCAACCAATCCTGAGACCAAAACATTGAGAACAGAGGCAAGCTACCTGAGGGCAACTGCAGAACAAAGGGTCTAATTATTCAGTAGCTTTGCTGAAAAATCTACAGATTTTGGTTTATGTATTTGACATTTTGCAGGTGGCAAAATTGAGTACAATATTTTCAGCTGAGATGTGTGAAGTGTTGAATCCTTCTTTCTATCCTTGTATCAGCTCATACACCCTGTGGGAATCCATATAGAATAAAATCCCAGCTATTTTCCAATGTACATGGCACAGCTGTCAAACCTCTGGTTTCCAAGGTGCACTATAATTAAAAGAATCAGCCTTCTCAAACATTTTCAAGGATAACTGGTTATCTTTTATCAATTATTATACAGTATTTGACCATAATATTCACTGTGATATTTGTTTCGTTTTCTTCAAAAAGATAAAATTGAAATGACAACACAATTTGTATTGTTTGTTTTAAAAAGATATATCTACTTTGATAAAGGTTTAATTCTCCATTTTCTTATTTTTTCATAAGGGATAGGTTTTTATTACTAGTATACTGGATAGCCGATTGGGGTATAAGTAGAAGTTTTGAATGATTGAAGCTTTTAGTGAGAGATTTAGTGCTTTATTATTCATTCATTTAAGCCCTTCAAATTCCTATTCATTATATAGATAGGCATGCTTTATCTTGTCTGGCTTAGTGTCCCAGATTAAGCAAAATATGTTTTGCTCATATGATTTGAAAAATGAGTCATCAGGAGTAGGCAGTGCCATAAGTAAATGAGTAAAGTGAGATACGATTAATGGTTAATCACTGTAATGTCTTATTATAAAGGTATTTACCTTTCTATGGTTGCAGGATCTTGTCTTTAAAAAAAAACTATTTAAATTAAACGTGAAGAGCTAATTTGTATATTTTGTGATATGAATACCAATTATGTCCACTTCACTGTCAGCCTTTCATGTGTATTCTACAAGGTAATATATGGGTTGTGTCTTTTAAAGATATGGTAATATTGTACACTTAGTCAAGAGAGGCTAGAAAAGTTATCTAGATCTTCAACAAGACATTGCAGTGATTTAGCTTGTAGAGGTGGGAGGTACTGAGGTCATCAGTATATACATAGCCGCCTTTGTTTTTAAAGTCTTGGATTTCCAATCCCATAATGTTCCTGTTTGATCTGATTTTAACAGCTAGCATTTCAATGGCCATAACAAATAGATTAGGTGACAGCAGACACCCTTGCTTATATCCTCTTCACTTCTCTCTGAGATGTAGTCATTGATTTTTAAAAGTATCTGCAGACCCAGCTTTTCTTAGCTCCAGACTATACAGTACATCCCAAAGGTTCTCTCTCTTGGCACTTGCATTGTGTTGCTCTGGTTTGTTATTGGATTAGAAATGTCTGTTGTTTCAGTTGATGTAAGAGAGGGCTTGTGATTCTGACTACTAACAGGTAAACAGACTGCTAACATCTACAACTATTATATTCCTGGTAATCAGTAGATTAGTTATTGTTTGGCTTGTTAACTGTTACCTGCCATTTGTGTTGTGTTCCTAGGGGGAAGGTGGAAGCACCGTGGGAGTGTTTAGGCAAGAGGCCTTTGGGTATACATACCCCCGTAGAATACTTCTTGTCTATGCAACCTAAATTAGATCTGGGCGGACCACCCCCCTGTATTCATTACATTTGCCATTCTGTTCTCGCTCAAAACTTTCCTTTTCAACTTTTTTGGAAAGGAATGAAAAAGCTGCAGTGGTCTCTTAATTTTTTCCGGAGCTGTATTTTAAAAGGCTGAGAAATAGCCACAGATCTTTAATTTCTGCTTTTTAGAAAAATATACTGTATGTCGATCATAAGTAAAAACAGAAACATGAAGGGGAAAGTTCAGTAACAAATATGTAACGAGTTTAAACAGAATCAACACATGCGCAAAATGTGATCTGCTCATGTTCAAAAGCTTCTGGACCTTCAGCAAGAGATAAATACAGTGGCTCTCGAAAGTAATCATCCCTTTTGGACTTTCTCAAATTTTATTCTAACAAAAAATTAAAAAATATTTAATTCTGTGTTTTTGCCAGTGATCAACACAAAAGAGTCCATAACGTCAAAGTGAAAAAAATTGCAAATTATTCTACTTTCATTAAAAATACAGAACAGATTGGTATTTACCCCCTTTGCTATGACACACCATAATGAGTTTTGGTGCAACCAACTGTCTTTAGAAGACATGTAATGAACTTAATGGCGTCCACTTGTGGGCAATTCCGGTGTTTCATACAATCTCAGGTTAAATAGACCTGTCTCTGCGAGGTCCTACAGTTGGTTAGTACAATCCCAGATAAAAACTGAATCATGAAGACAAAGGAAGATTAGAAGAAAATCTGGAATAAGGTTCTTCAAAAGCACCAATCAGGGGAAGGATATAAAAACATTTCCAAGGCATTGAATATCCCTTGGAGCCCAGTGAAGTCCACGAAATAGAGAATATGACACAAATGTGAATCCATCTAGTATAGGCCATCCTTGAAAACACAGTTTCCAGGCAAGAAGGACACCAGTCACTGAGGCTCCAAGAGGGCTATGGCAACTCTAAATGAGTTAAAGTGTTCCATGGCTGAGTTGAGATCTGCATACTGCAACAATTGCACAGGTACTTAAAAAAGTGTCCCATATTACACAGTTATTAAACAGCAGAATTGCATTGATGAAGGGATTAATGTTTTTTATCTTTACTGATTTTTATACAGCGTTATGTTTCAACCTTTTTCTGTAAAAAGGGTTTGTTCTACCAACAGCCAATCAGTGATACCCTAACACCTACAGCCAATCAGAGTGATACCCTAACACCAAGAGCAAATCAGAGTGATACACTAACACCAGCACCAACTGCACTAGGTAGGATTTCTTCAGTAAAAAACAAAAGTTCAGTGCCAGTGGAATGTCAATTTATAATTTTTGGAGCATGTCGCTACATCCCAGCCAATTCTGTTCCAGCAATCCCGTTCCAGCCAATCGCCTTCTGCAAGGCAATGTTTCCTCCTTGGCTAATTTTGTGAATGTGCATTTTACCTGGGTGATATACAGTGGATAGAAAAAGTCTACACAACCCTGTTAAAATGCCAGGTTCTTGTGATGTAAAAGAATGAGACAAAGATAAATCATGTCAGAACTTTTTCCACCTTTGTGGAAAACTCCTGTGTAGACTTTTTATATCCAATGTATATAGCATAAGTACGCCATAGGGAGCGAGGTTCGCTTACTGTAAGAAACTGTAATGGCAGCTAGAGACCAGGACAACAAACTATCAATTCCTCCGTTGTATACTACAGCATACACTACGAAAACGGTAAAGAAGCGAAAAAAGACTTAGACCAACTCTCTAGCTAGCTATCAGGAACCCTAAGCTAATGGTAGCAAGGCGAAGAATAACGTCAAACTCTGAGTTATAGCTTTTGTTGGAACAGGTAATTCTATTTCTTCTGTTTTTATTTGGAATGCCATTCTCTATTGGGCATTGGTGCGGAACCGCTTTCTAACCAGTGAGTAATTGCAAAATGCTGTAATTGTTTTTTTACTGAAAAAATCCTACCTAGTGCGGCTTTAAAAATAAACTGATTTAACCAACATAAATGTGTCTAACTACAGTAGTTTTCTGGCTAAAACATTGTCACCATTGCAGTAGTTATCTGGCTAAAACATTGCCACCATTCAACCAAAACAAGGAGCACAGAAATGGAAGGACAAATCTGAAAGAGAAATACTATATGTGTCAAAATAGTTAAGTAATGGCTGACAAAAAAAAGACAAAAAAAAGTAGTGGCTGATTGTGACTGAGTAGGTTATGAATTGTGACACAGCCTAATAAATTTCCTGTGTTAAAAACAAAATGATTTGAATGTGGCCTAGTTATGGATTAAATCATTAAACAGTAAAATGCTTATGACCTGTTTTTTGGACAGTAATATCATTGCTATTTATTTATTTTTTGGCCTGTGGTTTGGGTCCCAAACGTTCAATTCTATCCCGGGCCCTTGAATTCCTGTCAGCGTCCCTGCTACGGTAAAGCTTTGTGTCAGGGGCACGGGTGAGGATCCAATCGCGGACTGGGAGCGAGTGGGAAAAGGGCAGGTAGTGTGGACGGGGACGGGAGGTAAGGCGTTTAACGTAACGGCGGCGAAGGGGCAGACGAGCGATAGGCAGAGTGGTCAGGGACGGGCAGAGAGTCGGTACACGGACTGGCGGCAACAGTACAGTCAGGGAGCAGG
>JACXGI010000035.1:0-35736 GCA_016801175.1 Esox masquinongy
AGTCTTCCCCTTGATTGTGGTTGTGTATACTGAACCAGACTGAAAGATTGTAGGCTCAGGGAGTTAATTAGCTGATTAGAGCTCTTCTCAGGTCAACATTTCTGTATTACGGAAAAAAATTAACTTTTCCACGATATTCAATTTTTTTTAAATGCACCTGTGTGTGTGTGTGTGTGTGTGTGTGTGTGTGTGTGTGTGTAGGCCGATCAGCCATAACAATATGACCACCTGCCTAATATTGTGTAGGTCCCACTTTTGCCACCAAAACAACCCTGACCCATTAAGGCATGAACTCCACTAGACCTCTGAAGGTGGGCTATGGTATCTAGCACCAAGACGTTAGCAGCAGATCCTTTAAGTCCTGTAAGTTGCGAGGTGGGGCCTCCATGGATCGGACCTGTTTGTCCAGCACATCCCACAGATGCTCAATTGGATTGAGATCTGGGAATTTGGAGGCCAAGTCAACATCTTGAACTCGTTGTGTTCCTCAAACCATTCCTGAACCATTTTTGCTTTGTGGCAGGGTGCATTATCCTGCTGAAAGAGGCCAATGCCATCAGGGAATACCATTGCCATGAAAGGGTGCACATGGCCTGCAACGATGCTCAGGTAGGTGGTACGTGTCAAAGTAACATCCACATGAATGGCAGGACCCAAGGTTTCCCAGCAGAACATTGCCCAAAGCATCACACTGCCTCCGCTGTCTTGCCTCCTTCCCATGGTGAGTCCTTGTGAGTCCCATGGTGAGTCCATGTGTTCTCCAGGTAAGCGACGCACATGCACCCGGCCATCCACGTGATGTAAAAGGAAACGTGATTCATCAGACCAGGCCACCTTCTTCCATTGCTCCGTGGTCCAGTTCTGATGCTCACGTGCCTATTGTAGGTGCTTTCAAAAGGGGTCAGCATGGGCAACCTGACTGGTCTGCGGCTACACAGCCCCATACACAATAAACTGCGATGCACTGTGTGTTCTGACACCTTTCTATCAGTACCAGCATTAACTTTTTCATCTATTTGAGCTGCAGTAGCTCGTCTGTTGGATCGGACCACACGAGCCAAGATTCGCTCCCCACGTGCATCAATGAGCCATGGCCACCCATGACCCTGTCGCCGGTTCACCGTTTTTCCTTTCTTGGACCACTTTTAGTAGGTACTGACCACTGCAGACTGGGAACACCCCACAAGGTCTGCAGTTTTGGATTTGCTCTGACCCAGTAATCTAGCCATCACAATTTTGCCCTTGTCAAAGTCGCACAGATCCTTACGCTTGCCCATTTTTCTTGCTTCTAACACATCAACTTTGAGGACAGAATGTTCAGTTGCTGCCTAATATATGCCACTCACTGACAGGTGCCATGATAACGAGATTGTCAGTGTTATTCACTTCACCTGTCGGTGGTCATAATGTTATGGCTGATCGGTGTATTTATACAGCTCTGGAAAAAATTAAGAGACCACTCCTAATTTTTCTTAAATCAGCATCTCTACATGTATGGCAGCCATTCCATTCCAGTGTCTGTTAAGTTCCAACACAGGCACACCTCATTTTACTTAATGAGGTACTGATAAGGTGATAACCTGAACCAAATCTAATTTAACGAGGAAAAGTATAGAAGCCACTGCTGTGGATTGTCACTATCCTCTTGCAATAGGACCAGCTGGATGGCAAAAACAGTGCAGGTAGTCCCTCAAAGGTAATTTGAATTAAAAAAAAACTATTCAGCATGACAAAAAAGTTGAAAAGAAAAGCTTTGAGTGAGGAAAAGAAGGGTTCAATTCTGGCTTTACTGGCAGAGGAATACAATGAGCGTCAGGTTGCTTCCACCCCACATCTGTGGGGTGATCTGAAGAGGGCTGTGCACAGATGTCCTTGCAATCTGACAGATTTGGAGCGCTTTTGCAAAGAAGAGTGCAAATTTAGCCACGTCAAGATGTGCCATGCTAATAGACTCCTACCCAAAAGGTGCTGTGATAAAATCAAAAGGTGCTTCAACAAAATATTAGTTTAAGGGTGTGCACACTTATGCAACCAGGTTTTTGTAAGGTCTTTATTTTTCATTTTTCCCCCTCATAGCTTTCAGTTTGTTTTTCAATTGAATTGTTCACACTATAGGTCACATTAAAAGTGGAAAAAGTTATGACATGATTTATATTTGTCTCATTCTTTTACATCACGAAAACCTGGTATTTTAACAGGGGTGTGTAGACTTTTTATATCCACTGTACCTATGAATAGTAAAACCAGAGAAACTGATAATTTTGCTGTGGTCTCTTAATTTTTTCTAGAACTGTACTTATGTATATTTTATTTTTTCTTTATGAATTTAAATGACTGATTTCAGGTAGAGAGGTAGAATTGATAATGCTAAATGTTTTGATCAATGCCTTTTCTATTATATGCGAAGATTAAGCTGATCTATTACATTGACATACCAAAACAAAGATGAGTCGAGTGCATTGTTACTTTTTTTTAAATGGTAATGAACAAACACTTGTGGATGTTCAGTTCCTATGCTGCACCACTCAATGTGTGAAAACCAGCGGGGGTATGGTATTGCTGCTCACCAATGTTAACATCATAGGAGGGAGTTCTCTCCATGCTGTCTCTAGCCTGAACGTCTCCGGTGTGATTGGAGTTGAGCCCCAGTGAAGAGCCTTTCACTGAGGGACACCCCTGGAATGCTGACCCCAGAGACCTCTGCTCTTCCTTCCCCGAGGGTTTCAGGTCAACTGAAGTTCTCTTTAGGCACGAGTAGGTGTCCCTCTCCCTCCCAGAGCTGTCCATTTCCTTGTTACTTCCGCCTGTGGAATTGTAATCAACTCAAGTCAACCAATCACACCGAGATGTTCCATTAGTCATTCAGAAAGGATGCATAGAACTCATCTGTGACTTGAAGCTTCTCAGTGGAAGAACTAACAACAAGAGCCATGCAAGCTGAGTAGGAAGTGCTGGTGCAGAGTATTGATATAAGACCCACCTTTAGTCGTTGGATGTGATGTGAAGGAGATCCTTCTTCTGGTCTTTGTGCACTTAACATCTTCCTCCGGATCAGAATCACTGGCATGGGAATATGCAGCCTGCGTGGATGGAAACAGCAGAACGTACAATCACTGAAACTAGGCCGACCTCGCATATGTAATGTAATATCATGAATATTATATAATGTGCTATGGCAACATTGAACTAAATCCACCATGTAACTTATTTATTGTATCATGTTTTCCATGCGCACACAAAGAATACATACCAAGTCAATGTAAATTAATATATGTGTACAGTCTCATAGCTTGAACACATAATACATTAATATAACGCATCATAACGCATTGTTAATCATTAAATAGCCTTTTCGTTGTATACATGATATACTAGTCATACATGGGATTAATTATTTATTAATAATTTGACATTGCAAATCAGATTTAGTCTGTTATTTCATTTCCATTTTGTTATAGAACACTGAATGTTTGTTGACCAAACAGATTCGAAAGAGTACCAGGCTTACATTAAGTACATGTTCATCGTCTGATGTTTGATCTAAATGTAAGCTACCTTGCTATTCTCGTCTCTGAGGTTGAATGTCAGCTCAAGATTTGTCAGGAAGAAGTCAGCAAACTCTGGGTACATGTCAAGCACCTCTAACAGATCTTCTCTTTGTATGGTATGCAGGTCACAATAGCTTAGGGCTCTGACGTCCGCGTTGGACTTCCCAGGCTTGGCGTACAGATGGATCATTTCTCCAAAGATGTCGTTCTTTCCTGGTGAGTAGAGGAAGATATAGAGAGTAGCTGAGGTTACATTCTTAGAGAGAATTATTATGGGGACTTACCAGACATCAGGAAGGCTAGTTTTAATGTCTCAGCAAATGTAGTATGATCAAATAGTCTCAGAAGATCAGGAGAATTTCTATGTGGCTGTCGGTTTGCGTGTGGACGAATGGAATGGGCTAGTGTGGAGAAGACTGGGCCTGTCTGGGTTTGAGAATTATAAACATTTGATTGACTGTTTTATTTCTATCTGTCAGTTTAGATCTGTATTACAGTTGGGCTCAAAAGTTTACATACCCTTGGAGAATTGGTAATATATGTACCATTTGTAAAAAAAACATGAGTGAGCAGGTAAAACACGTCTTTTATTTCTTATGGGATTCACCTTCAACTGTAGGTCATAACGGAATGGCACAATCATAAAACAAAACATGGTAACAAACTCATTGACTATTTATACACAGACTAATTGTAATTTAAAAAGCCACAGGTGTGGGAAACTCAATTTTAATTGCCATTTTCAACTGTGTGTGTCACCTTGTGTGTCTGTAACAAGGCCAAACATTCAAGGGTATGTAAACTTTTGAACAGGGTCATTTGGGTGATTTCTGTTATCATAATGATTTAAAAAGGAGCCAAACAACTGTGATAATAAATGGCTTCATGATCACTATCCTTAAATAAAAGACTATCCTTAAATAAAAAGTTTTTTTGCATGATCAGTCATATTTTCAATGTCAATTCCAAAATCTCGCAATTTTTGCCAGGGTATGCAAACTTTTGAGCACAACTGTCTATCTATAGACCCAGGTCTTCCAGCTCTAACTTAGTATCATTATTATTATTATTAGTTGTTTCCCTAAATGATACATAGTGCAAATTAAATTATTAAATTAAATGCATTTCTTCTATTTTCATTTACTGTATATAATATGCTTCCAAACTTAAACATGAGACCTCAGCTTGTCGGGTCTCCAAAGAGGACTGTTTGTTTAAAGGGCATCTTAAGCGGCCTTTCAGTGGTGCAAGGTGCTATTAAATGTCAACGCCTGTGTCACATTTTGTGTGAATGAGATGCAATAGGTTAGACTGCTGTGTGGCATAAAGTGACCTATGAAAGTGGCCTCCAGCCTCAGTGTTCCACCTCAGCAGGAACCAGACACCTCCCTAGCACATAACCACAACATTGTGGAGCACAGTGCAGACCCAGGCACAGTCCTCATGTCATGGCTTTGGATTAAGGGAATGGAACATTAAATTACAACAGAACACTAGCCTACTACAAACAATGCACAATTTTTATTTAACAAAAGCACCCAATAATAGCACCTAACAGTGGCCTATACCTCCCCAATTTTTATGTGGTTTCATCCTAGCCTGCAAATGCTTATTGTTCTATTTCTGAAGACTTACACTAGTTGCTAATAAATGATAGCCTTGTTTGAGAGGATCGAAACAGCTGTCGGATTCCAGTTGTAGTTGATATCTGGACATGCATACTGTCTTGCTCAAACAGCCTACTCTTTCTCTATTAACATTTCAGCAAGCTACAGTAGCTGACTATATCAATGCATTATCTAAATTGCAACAGTGAATCTGCCAATTCTATGATCTAGGTATATGGATAGTAATGTACATTGAATCATTTGGGGAGTTTATTTAGCATGCTGCAGTGTTCCAGGTTGATATCTTTAGAACCAATCAAATGTTCATGAATGAGCAAACCGTGCTTGCCCAGGGGAACACGAGACATGCAAAATGAGTTTGTCTGCTACGTTAGCGGTCAAAACCATTCCTCTTGGGACAACGGGGGAGCCCGTTTTTAAAATGCAAGCAATTCATGCAGTTTCACCACTGATACTCTCTCCCTTGAGAGTTAAGCGTACAAATGGATTTATGTGATATATAAATATGCTATTATTGAATTTCTTTGAGATTTTAATATTCCAGTATTGTAATACTGTCTGACGCTGCAGCTTTAGCCTAGTTCAGACCTAATTATCAGGGCTCTCATTTGAAAAATGATGCATTGCACTCTCAGTTTAATCTATGCTTAGCCTGCAACAGTTTGTTGTGGGCTCCAGGTGGGATATTACTCTAACCCATTTTTTATTACTTTTAATGAACATGGCATTTTAATAACTTCCAACTAATATTATCTGGAATACTAAGCAAATTATGCTTATAAATGTTGACATTGATAATATAGCAACAACAAGCAAATCCTATTTCATTCATTTTCCTTTTTCTTCAAGAGAACTCATCCAAAAGAAACATTTTTGTTGGGATTGCTTAACCTGCAATCAGTCCATGGACAATGTTAAACTGCAATCCACGCTTTAGTTTTGTCTACCTGACCACTAAGTAAAAACCATTTATTGTTTTTTTGCGTGAACTATCCCTTTAAGGCTTCATATGCTTATAAGCCTCAGTTGTGTGTTCTCTCACTTCTACAGCAGTGGTGCTATGCAATGACAGTCATTTCACTGTGCTCTTTGAAGTTTCCCAACAGTCTCACACAAAGCCACTTAATAGTAATGTCAGAGCCTCTGTCCCATCAGATGAATATTCTAAATGCTATATCTTGCAAGACCCTAAGAATGGAAGCCTACTTCACTTCTGTAGTTACTATTTCATCTAAATGTGAGCAGGTATTTTTGACTTAAATGAGACAATTGGTATAGGCGTTTTGTTGTTCACGCTTATGAGAAGCATGTTAATATTCTGGACCAGACAGAACATACTGTTGCAGTCAGTTGTCAGATTTGGACAAGAGAAGTCCCACTGCAGAACTGCTGCAGTGGATAAGTGTTTGAATATCCATCCATCATTCCTCTGGGAGGTGGCACTGTCTTTCTTAGCCCGAGTTGACATTTCTCTCTACAGATCGGCAAATATCAAATGAGCATGAAAGCCTACACTGGCTGGGATGGAGTCATTCAAATCAATAATTCAAATGAACCCATTAAGTAAACCTGAAAATATATACCTTTAATTCTCCAACCATGTATGTATAAACCCAAAGGAAACTCATTTAAATATTAATCAATGTTCATATCAGAGTAAATGCTCCTGAAACCATTGTTATGTCAACGCCTCACTAACCACAGTTCTCCACTTGGTTGATTCCTTTCAGTAGTGTCTGTCTTCACAGAAAGCAGCAATGTGTGTCTTAACATACTGCAGTCTTAGCACTTAATTTGTGATTTCTGCTAAGTTAACACATGGGATTTCTTTTACATGGTTATACCATGGACCATTTAGGTCCTATTTAGATAAAAACAATAGGACCTAGCATGGTTATACCATGGCATTTACAATGATTGGTCAGATGGGAGCTCTATGAAAAGAAACTTAAAATGCTAACTTTACTAGTTCACTCCCTCACCCTGTTTGACATGCGTTAGGGTTAGGTTAGGAAGGTGGGCATTGTCAAACAAACAGAACAGCTAATTGGGAAAATTGGTTGCTAATTGATGCTGTTTTGGGTGGTGACTTCCTGCTTCATTTTCATTAGGCTGGTAAGGCTGGTTAGGGGAACTCACCTGGCTGGTTTGGAGAATCAGTGCATGAGGTTAGTAGAATTAACTTGGCAGGTTTGGAGAGTGAATGTGGTAGATTAGGAGAACTAACTTGGCAGGTTACCAGAGAATCAGGTTATGAAGTTAGGGTGTGCCAAAATGCAACAAGGAAGCAGTATGCAGCTACCTAAATTAGCAACCAATTTGCTCAATTGGGGCCCAATCCCAAAATGAGCCCTAAGCTCTAAAGCCAATTCACTTGTAGATTTCTCGGGTGATTTGATTTGTAATATTGTGAATTTTACACCTAGCCTATCAGAGTGCAAGATGGAGCTATTAACTGATGGCTTACACCTGTCAAATCCTCTCATATCTCCACAAGTGCATAAGGTGTTGGGTTTAGGGTTTGATGCAGGATTGCCCCTAGCTGTTAAGTTTCCATACAGTTATAGTATGTGGATAAGAACTTAATCGTCAACCAATCCTAACCTTAATCATGATACAGTGTGTATCCCGATGATATTTCACAAGAAACACCTTCAGTCATATCTTTAGTTGCCCATTACTCCCAAAATCTATCAGGTACTGTGTGTCATGAAAGATTTCCATGATTTTATTAATATAATGAAAAACACTACTGCTCCTGCAACGAAAGATCAATTTATTCAAGATTAATACCAAAAACTAAATGGCCACTATTGACCAACTGATATTCAAGTTAGCCATGTCTTACACATGTAAGCACATTCTTTTTTTACAGCAACGACCTGAGAGCAATTAGGGTTAACTGTCTTTCTCAAAGACAGAATGACAGGGTTTTTCAACTTATCGGCTTGGGGATTGGAACCAACAACCTTTTGTTTATTGTACAAATGCTTTGGATCACCAGACTACCCTGCTGACCCAAAATATAAATAAAAGGTGGTTCAGGATGTAGAGGGCTTCCAATAATAAGTAATTTGTTGTAAGTGCCATTAGCATATTGAATTCTTAGTCAGAACTGACCTTTGTTTCTTGTATTGTGATTTGCTATCATAAAAGTACTCTGAACCTCAAAAAGGTTTGAGAACCACTGATGTACCAAGTCAGATGCCCGTCATGATGATGATGATGTTGATGATGATGATTATAATTTAACTATAAACTTTTGATGTTGATGTTTTTCAAACCAATAATGTAACTTATGTCAGTGGTCAGCTGCACTCTTCCGCGTCTGTACTTTCTATAGCTTTATGTAATGCATCATTTGGAGGTGACAACATGTTTACTGTTGGCTTGGTCCTGTTTATAACGGAATTTACCTAGAATGGCCACCACAATGTCATCCTTCAGGATCTCTATGGAGCCACGAGACAGGAAGTAAAGTGCGGTGAGGACGTCACCACAGTGAACCAAGGTGTCCCCTGGTGGGGCGTGTGTGGTCTGGAAGCGCATGGCCAGGGCTCTCAGACAGCCCTTAGTGGCACCGTGAAATGCCTTGCAGCTCTCCAACAGAGCCTGGTTGAGATGGAGGCAGATATCTGCCTGCAGACACTCAGGGAAGCCTTTTAACACCTACAGCATGTGTGGAGAAATTAAACAATTATAGTGTGCAAAACCTGTGGATTTACCTCTGGAGTCACACAATCAAGTTGTATATCTACTGAATGTTGTCTTTATAAATGTAACGGTATCTTCAAGTGGTTTAATTGAGCTGAATAATATGCTACCAGTAATAAAAATATAAAGAATATAACAGGATATAATTACCTCTACCATACATAGGAAAGGAACCTGGGCTAAACAATTCTTCTGTTTACCAACATGTAAATGACTATGATAATGAAGTGTTTCAGTGATTTAAATGCAAATATAAATGCTATGCACAGATATAAGTTGTCAGTACTTTGAAAGGAAGACACAGTACTGAACTGTTCAAAAGCAAATGCATGCAGCCACATGCAAGGCCATCTGTGACATATGCCCATGGCCTCAGCTCAAAGCTCTCTTGTAATTACAATCTGGCATGCATGTAGAAGCTCAACATTGGCACACAGAACACAGGAGTTGGCATGAAAACTCAGACACTTCACTCAGCGATGGAAAAGAAAGGAATGGTGATGACCGTGATGATGACGGTTTATGCTGTTGCTGATTGTCTACTCAAGATGCGCTACAATAAAATGTCTCGAGCCATTTATGTTCTGAAAACCAAAAATCTCAAGCAATTCTTGTTGAAATGTTAAACATTCAAACATTCACATTATATGTACCTCCTGCTCTTACCAGAGTAGATGTTATTCCATTTGAAAAGCACAAAAGTACAAAGATAAATGTTTTAAGCATTTTGCACGAGGATCAAATTGCCAAGTGAAAGGTTTGAACTATGTTGGTATGCTGTATCGACTAGCTCCTTCTGCTTACCGTGTTCATGTCAATGCCGTTGGTGTAGGTCCAGGAGTGTTGGAAGTACTCCTCCAGACGCTGCTTTAGCGGGTTCGGAATCTGGTGGAATCGGATGAATTCTCGGACCCGGAGCATCTGGGTGTGGTAGCGGGCCGTTCCTGAATACAGCCGCTGGATGATGGCTGAGACGTTACCAAAGATGCTGGCATACATGAGTGCTGCACAACACCAAGACAGAGGTAAAAGCAGAGTTAAGTCAAAGTAAAGTGTACTTATTAACACAGTGAAGCTCGGCAACATGAACGCATTATTCCGAGCTGCTATTTGGGTACGAAGTAGCAGACTCACAGCCAATCAGCATGACACAAATGGAGAAGATCTTTTCAGAGTTGGTATTCGGGGAGACATTTCCAAAGCCCACACTGGTCAGACTGCTGAACGTGAAGTAAAGTGCTGTGACATATTTGTCCTTGATGGAGGGCCCTGAGCTGGGGTCACTGTAGTTATACCTCTTGCCAATAGACACGCCCAGATTATCCAGCCAACCAATCTTGTGTTCCAGGTAAGGCTTCTCCACATTGCCGATGGCGTACCATATGCAGGCAAGCCAGTGAGCGATGAGTGCAAAGATGCACATGAGTAGCATGAGCACGGCTGCTCCATATTCAGAGTAACGGTCCAGTTTCCGGGCCACGCGCACCAATCGCAGCAGTCGCGCTGTCTTCAACAGGCCAATCAGAGTTGTGGTCTAAAGACACAAGAGGTGGTACATGTTTAACAACCACTTCAGTTATATCAAAGACATGTTCTAAATGTTCACTTCTTACAAAATGGAAAGATATGTTTTTATGTTTGTACTGATTTATGGTATATCTATATCACAAAACTACATTCACATCACCAACTAAGTCTATCTTATGTTTTACCTAAAAAAATGTACTTATGCTTCTGTTATAAAGATAAATACAAATCCAATTCGCTTAATCAACAACAGTAATGGGTTTTCTCTACACCCAGCAGTATAATTTAGAGACTTAATCTTGGCAACTTTCCATGTAATGGCTCTCTGGTCAAGGTCAAATTAAGACAGAGTATCTGGGAGATAAATCCTGCTTTACTGAATTCTGGATAGGAGTTAAAACAATGAATGAGTTCCAGGAAGGTGCTGCTCGCTCTGTCTCATCAACATTGGCTCTAGCAACACTTACAATTGTGCCCTATGGGGATATCATTTATTTACCTGACGATTGTAATATGTCCAAGGAAAGTGTGGATAGTAGTTGTCGTTTGTTATTTTCAGAGGCTCTTTAACAAATAAAACTGACAAGGATTGGTATGTGTAGCTAAGCCTATGGTTTATGGCTGTGGAACTGTTGGTTGAAAGGCCTGAGATTTCAGAGTTGAAGCTGCGATGAAAGCTGACTATATGGTGCCATTCTATTGTATATGTAAAACAGGTAAATACTTTTTTAAGGAAAAGCTTTGAGACTGGACATGGTTTGATACATGGTTTCTATAGCATGTAATACTGTATGTTTCTTTGTAGTGCTGTGCCTATTTCCAGAACATATCCCTGACTGCCCCTAATTAACTGTTTGATCTAACTCCACATGGGGCAAATACCGTTTGTACAGTCCTCAGTCCCCATAGACAATTGACTCCATAATAACATGCTCTCTGAAGCTGCCCAATTTAATAACTCTTAAGGGGGAACAAGTCCGGCCAAAACACACAACATTCTTTCAAGCCATTCCCACTGAGTACAAGCTTGATACTAAATCCAACTTCAAAATCATGTAAATAAGCAATCAATAAACAGGATGTTCTTAAATATAAAATAGAGACAAATAAAATAGATGAAAGGTAGATTCAGCAATATATAGATGCGCAAAGAAAACACCAAAGTGGGTCAAAGTGAGCAACAACTAAGAGCGTTGACACAGTGCCTAACTCCTAAGTTGTTTTGGTCCTCTGGCTACCACACGCTATAACAACCCTGTGCCCATTGGGAACCACTGTGTGATGGTGGCCAAGTGCTGCATTCTACTCATCACTATATCTGCGATGTTGCTTGTGGTAACGTCTGACTTTACGTTAAAGAGCAAAAAATAAAGTAAATGTATTTTTTGCCAGACCGCGTAAGCGGAGCCGGCTAAGAAGAGCGAATGTCTCTTACTGAGTGAGTGACTGACTGACTGACTACCCCTTGTTAAATAGCATAGTGGTTAGAGAAGCGGACTTGGGAACTATAGGTCCCGAGTTTGTATCTCCTCGCAGGCAAAGCGAAGTACGCATTATGAATTATTCCGTATAAACGAAAACTTTGCTGGCTAAAACCGTTAGTATCTACATTATAGTAAGCCTAAAATAAAACAGTTTACGGTTATATTGCGACTGTTTCTGGTGGATTTTCGAAGTACGCATCCGTCCATGCGTTTTGGGTCAGGATAGACAAACACATTTGCTGGCTTAACATACAGTAATTACGTTATAGTAAGCCTTAACTGAAACAGTATACGGTTATATTGCGACTGTTTCTGGCATGGAAAAGTTAATCTTCAGTCTCGCTAGCAATTGCTCAATTCTTATGATTATTCCTAGGAAGTTAGTAGATACTAGTAAGCCTATTACTGGCTAATAAGCTGTTAAAACAGCCAGTGGCAAAAGCAATACAGTTCATTGACACTATTTGTGGTAAAGGTAAACTTAATAAGAAACGTTAGTCAGTTTAACACAATCCTTGATGGAGTCTAGCGACTGCTAAAACATGTAATGCCGTGGCGTAGTGGTTAAAGACAGTGCCTCTTATGTGGAAGACCTAAGTTCGAATCTATTGAGAGCAACGACATTTATTAATTATTTCTGGTAGATTCCACGATTCTCTCGTCTTTTCACTTGATGAAAAAGTCACCTTTATTGATAGTTATTGTATAAATGTAATTCATGAATGAAAGAAAAAAGTATGTTGTTTTGCCATGAAAGAAAAAAATACGTTCTTATGCCATGAAATGAAATAGCTTAGGCAGACTCGCTAGCAATTGCTCAATTGTTATGACTATTCCAGTAAGTTAGTAGGCAAGCCTGGCTGAACCAGGCTTGCCTGGTTTCTTGTTTTTATCAGAGCTTGCAAAATATATTTTTAAAGTAACAATAAACATTAACATACTGTAGACTCTCAAGTCTGCAGAAGAGCAATATTACTGATTTGCCTTAGGAATGCATGGTCTAGTGGAATAAAAGTACTACTTTGCTATGTATAGTGGATTCTGTGTGCCAACAGGCTATAATCAGTTGAAGCATGGCAGAGAACTTAAACACAGAGCAGGAGCCTCCTGGCTTGGTTATAAAGCTCCCTGATAATTATTATCTTGGGCACCAACTGCGCTTTGGAAGGGAAAATACGTGATCCATTAACACATATTTTTACGTTTCAGTCATTATCAGATGCTCTTATGCAGAAAGACCCAAAGGAGCAATTAGGGTTAACCGTCTTGTTGAAGTAAGAACGACATATTTTTCACTTTGACGATGCTCTTATCCAGAGCAACATAAAGCTATTGGTTTTCACATTCTTGCTCAAGGACAGAACATCCTTGTCTTCTGTGGGATTCAATCAAGTAACCTTTCTGTTCCTTCTCAATTGCTCTTACCGCTAGGCTGACTGCCTGTTGTAATAACATAGCTCCCTAGGCCTGGTTGTGGTTGGTCTACAAGTATACTGATATAAACTGCCACCAATTACCCTTAAACACAGCATGTACTTCTGCTAAACAACTTGTTTCATTGGCATAGTGAGGTGTCAATTTTATCTAACACATACATGAAACATGTACATTTTGAATGGGGTATTCTATTTTTTTTCAAACCTTGCTGCCGTTGAAGACATTGTGGTTAGCTTGAACTTTGAACGACTTCAGATTCAAACCAAATCCAGACACAGTGGCTTAGTGGTCTGAACTGCTGCTGAATATACCATCGAAGCATAGGTTTGATTCTGACCCACTGCTATTCAAGAACACTCTCTTGTGTGTCTTTCTGTTCTTTATCAATGAAGCATAATAATGCCCAATAATTATAGTAAAAAACAAAATTGTGACACAATAAAAGTAAACACTGTAGCCATTTTCGTTGTGGTTTGTTGTCAATCTTTCCTCTGACTCAGCAGAAGCAGTGGACTAGGTGATTATGCTTTATAATCAGGATCTGTCTATCTCTCTCAGGTTGTGGTTTGCCAACAAAGCATGATAAAGCACTGTAGTGGCTCCAGACCCCGAAGGGATATTCCCTCATAAACAAACAGACAAACAAGCTGGCCTGCCTGCCAATGGGCCTTTCACGTCTGCATGTAAGCTGTGCACACAGGACTGCTGGCTATGCCGGATCGCTCCTCATTTAAATGCATCATTGATTGCCATTTGTAAGCCATTAATCCATGTAAATGGATTTTAAAATGACAGCCATTCAGAAAAAAAATGGAAGGAAAAAAAATACAACATGCAATTTAATACAGTAATCCTTTCAGAGTCGAGACAGAAAAATATCAAGCTTAAAGTAGTGGCCCCCGGTGTGAGACTGAGCTTAATAAATGGGAAAAGAGTGGAAGCACTGCTGAACTGATATGCAATAAACCTCCCGAAGAGTGGAAAAACACTGACTTACCTCATCTGATCCTGAACCGAAGATAAGCAGGTCAAAAGGGATTGCAGCCACCATGTCTATAAGGAACCAGCCTTTGAAATAGTGAATGGCGATCTTCGCTGGCTGGCTGACCACTTCCTCGTTCAGGTTCACGTAGGTGGTCCGGAAGTTGATAACAATGTCCACAATGAACATGATGTCCACCAAGAAGTCTACCACGTTGAGGGGATTGCAGGAGTAGCCACACTCTCTCCTCATTTGCTCCTCACGGTCATTGAGTAGGAAAGCTGCGGAGTATGGAGTGAGGATGGCTGTGTAGATGACCAGCAGCAGGATCAGCCAGTCCCACATAGCTTTGAATGGACTGTAGTGGAGGATGGTGAACCTGTCCATGCGGGGAGTCTGGAGCTTGTACTCTGGAAGGACATCAGCACCCAACGACAGTACCTGTAGTGAGAGAGCGAGAGGCCAGGGGTTGACATTTCATTTTTTTAGCCACTTGTCCTTTGGGCAAGTGAGACTGATTTTTTACTTGTTCAATCGCTAAATGTACTTGTCCAAGACAAAAACATTTACTAGGAAGAAAAACTATTGACAACTATTGACAGAATTTGGTTATATTTTTCATTTTAATAACTGATTGGAGATTTGTACAAATGACCTGACATAGTTACATAGTAATTTTCAAGTGTTGCTGAGTCTGTGGCCCCACATTATTTCCACTCCCTCAGTGTGATATCGAATCCAGGGAAACTCTTCTGACTAGGTTGCGACGAATCTCTTTTCGCCTTCGTATGCCTTTTATGCATTTGGTGGATCAACATTTGGCAGGCCCAGCGCCACAGTGGGGCAAAAGGGGGCATTGCCCCTCCACATAGAATCTGTGCCCCCTCAGTTTTGTTTCCCCATAAACACTACAAATGTTATGTGAATTAGATATGCCCCCTCATTTATTAAACATGCCCCCTCAGTCATTTCATCCTGCAGCCGGGCCTGATCTTTGGTAGATGTGGTGGACGAATTAGGCGCTTTCCTTGTGTTTGCCCGGGTTTTGGTGCTTGAAGAAACATTTTTAGCCGACGGTCTACCACTTTAAATCTCACAGAAATAGCTACTGTATGTGCATCGGAAAGGGAATAACATAAGTCTACAAGAGCCCGAACACGAGTGGCGGACAAAATAATTTGCGGACGGAATACTTCACAAACCACTACAATACGCAGATCCATTCATTCACACACAGACAATGTTGGGGGCAGAGACTGCAGCTCTACCATAGAAAAACAAACAAACAAAAATGATCCCGTATATTCGGTGTTGAAAGTGCACAACCCATCACGTCTTTAGGAGACTTTGATTGGATTGATTGTTAGAAACTTTTATTATTTGCATGATTTTTTTTACTTGTCCATTCGGACATGTTCAGTCAACATCATTCTTGTCCTGCAATTTTTTTCACTTGTCCCGAACAAGCGGACAAGCTTTAATGTTGATCACTGAGAGGAGAGAGAGGGGTAGGCATCAATTACTACGAATGCTAATTAACTCTGTTTCTGTCCTACAGTTGGAATCACATTTTATCATACAAAGTACATTTTACTAACATACTGCACTGTTTTTCACGTGGATATATTCTAGTGGGCTTCTGTTTTACTTATCTCTGTAGCTGGCCTTTGCCAGAGACATCCAAGTAAAGTACCTGGCACAAGCACTTGACAGCTGCTATGATTCAACTAGCCTGAGAGTAAGTGTGAGAGTAAGTACTGCACAATCAAACTCTTCCTGGACAAGTCCTCTCTTTTATTTGACAGACAAGAAGATTGCCTCTGTCTCCGGATGTGAATAATGTGATTTACAGTGTCAGATGTGTTCCTCAACATCACTGCCTTTATGGTCTGGTAGAAAGTGGTAATATATTAATATACTGTATTGATTGCATGGTATGGGTGTATAACATAACCTCAGCAAAACTCCCTTCAAAATCTGATGTTTGTCCAGAGTTTTGACGGCTTTGGTATACAGAGTGGACAAGCATAAAACATAAACAAACCACGTTAAGTGTCAGCATAAAATCTGAATGATTAATGTTTGGCATGAGGTTTTAACAAAATAATTTAAACAGATTTTTGATTTTGCGGCCTGTCTCATGGTAGTGGTGCTCACTGTTGCCCCTAATGGTCTGCATAGAAAGCACCAGCCGGCGTCCCAGGGACAGACATTGAATAACCCAGTCTAGCTTATGCGATTTCCCTTTATATACAACAGACACTGTCCATATTTCAAAAGCTGATAAGGAATATTTTGGTCTTTCATCGTTGGCCTCTGATTCTATGTCTAATTATGGCTATCCAAACAATGTTGTATTCGAAAAGCCAATGAGAAAGTTGATTTCCTCTGCTCTGGATGTTAAAGAGCCTTGACTATGTACAAAGGGAGACCGTCTATCTGCTGATAAATAGCACAGGAGAGACTAGGGCAGGGGCCTTTGTTTTATGTTGCCTCAGCACATCTATAAGATGACTTATGGGTGCTTCCATATATCCCGACAGGCAATGTATCAGCGAAAAAACATTTGAATGGCAAATTCAAGGTACTCTGATACCCTGGCCCAGAAATGGAGAGTTCAGTATGTCCCTTCTATACATTGTCATTGTCAGGAGTGCTCTATTTTCGCCTGTCAAAGGAGGTCTGGGTTTATGTTGAAGGGCTTGGTCTTCTGCCCTACAGCCTGTGCTGCGCTTTGACACTGACGTTAATGAGAGGATAGTCACTGTACAGTGTTTAGTTGTCGTGGGAACGAGTGGGAGAAGAGTCTACTACATACTAGACTGCTACACTGCTGTGAGCACACATCACACCAGAATGGCTAACATTCATTGAAGAGCTTGTTTCTCCAATTCATTGTCATGTCATTTCTTTGCGATAGTACCAATATCACACAGCCTGGAAGGAGCTAAACACTGGGGAAACATTTCCTAGGATGAAACGCAGCTATTAGTGAACACTTGCAATTAATCATATAACTACGAACATGTCCTTCTAAAAACAATATAAAAATAGGTTATTTATGTAGTTATTTCTAAAAAAATATATAAAAGTGCTTTTTGTTTTGCTCAAACTCCCAATTGGTCCAATTCACAATTATGGCTTGGAGGTATCCTCAGCAGGTTTGGGAGAATTGAAGATTGCGACATGTTCTGATTCACTCCTTGCAAAGCCAGTTTGCTTCTTATCAAAGTGGTCGCTCATCCAGGAAGTACTTGTCACTATGTACATGCTCAGAGGAGAGCGCATTCTGTAGCCAACAACCAATATTGTAGGTGCCCAACATACCACAAGGAGTTGCTGAAGGGTGACACGACAAGGTAACTCTGGTAGACAAACTACCCATTCATCCTGGCCAGTGCTAAGCCTATTTTGACCGCTCTTTGCGGGAATACTGGGCATGGCCGTCAAACAATTAGTAGGCTAAGAACCCAGGTTGCGATGCAGGTTGATGATGCAGCTGCACTGTGATGCAGTGTTTTAGATCTCTAGGTAGCCCCACAATTGTGAAACTTGCTTTCCAGAAAAGTCAGTTGCCTTACCTGTGTGACTTTCTCAGTAACATTATGCGTTCTGTCCTTGACCTTGGGTGCTATGATAGTGTTTTCTGATGATGGGGGAGAGTGGGCCTTATTGTCATTACTCCGCTCTGTGAAGTTTAGTGCAATCAGCGGGATCTTGTTGATGGTGCTGTACTTGTTGATATTGGATTCAGAGGTGGAACCCAGCAAACTGGACTTAAGATGATTTAACGGACCTAGAAAACAAAATAAAACAAATTAACTACAGAGAGGTGATACTACTTGATTGTACACAGCAGTACTTAAGTCAAGAGAATGTAAGGCTAGTGGGCAAATGTAAAATCTGTTGCAGTGAATTAACCATCACATCAATGATGATTGGTATTGGTGAACATGGGAACTAATGGGAAGCAGACAGGTAACTGACCAGTAATTTTTTTCAAGAAAGCAAAAGGTTTTTTTTCATGCAGGTGTTGGGTGGGAATGACTGTATTCGCCTTCAGTGGAGACAGCGGACGTTCATTCAGGAGTTTATTAATCAAAACAGTCATTCTCAAGTTCAGCACTTCAATGAGAGTCCATTTTCAGGGAGAATATTCATCATTCTATGGGATCAATTGGCTTGATTGAGGATACATGCTGTAAACCAGTGGTTCTCAACTGTTTTTTCCTCAGTACCCAAACAGATTGTTTTCCTTAACTTTTCTTAGCCACGTGCCAACATTCGTTTCAGCAATTTACGATGCCTACTGTACATGCTAGGCCTAACTGGAAAGGTGTATGCTACGCTAAAATAAGCTGGAGCCTTTTTACTCTCTTTTTCTCCCTTCACCAATTTCATCAAATCCAATTGTGTCTATAGCCCTTTCTTATTTCAATTTGTTGGACTTGAAGATTGCAGTAAGCTTTCAACCTAAGCACCAAGCTTTTCCGCTTTTTCCCCACACTGCTCTTCCAACTACGAAGTCAAGTGGGTCTACACGTGAGGGCACACTCATTCACCTGATGACCTCAATTAGTTTTGTCGGCCTGATGTGAACCGGAAATCCCTGCTGACGATGCTTGACAATTTGCATCGCCCATTGGGCTTCCCAGCCACTGGTCAGCTTGCGTCACCGTCAGTGCTAACCACAAACTAGACTGTGGTGGTTAGCTGGGTGCTATGGAAGAGCTCCTTAGACTGCTTCCCCACTCAGCAAATATATTGAAAAAAACTCCCAACTAGCTCATTGTCTATAATTCTGTTTCATGTTCTTGATGAAGAATGTTGGCACGCTTACTTCGAGACCACAACATCTTTTAAATAGTGATGCTACTGCAGGTAGCCTGATATTATAAAATCAGATCATTATGTAGGTGTTCTACCTTGCATTACTTGTTTGAATTCGACTGGAGTGTTTCCCCCCCCAAATCTTAATTTTTCCATCCCATTCTAAACCTCCCTACGAGTTGAGAACCTCTGCTTCAAACGGATTTGTGCAGGACGAGAGCACGGTCATGGGTCACACGGTTACCTCTGATATAGCGACCATTGTCTAAAAGCAGCATCAGAGCGGTGAGAGGAACAGAGAAGATAGACATAAAGCTGTGGATGCAGACAATGTTGTCATGGATCTACGTTGCAATAAACAACTCTTGAGCCAGGATTACATATCAAGTCCAAAAGATGACAACAGCTCAGTCGTCGCTCTAAATCTAGGGACCACAAGGCCCTCATTAGACACTTCATCATCCCACTTTACCTTCACTTGCGTGTCGGTCCCTGAACATGTTCTTGGTGTTGCTAAAGCCCTCTATGTCATGGACGGAAGAGGCTCGCCTCATGCTACCCTCACTGAGGCTGCCTCTGGAGATGGTGTGTGCAAGGCAGGTGGTTGACTGGTGGCCCTCCATTTGGTACAGCCTGTCCCATGGGTGCTGCTTGGGAGAGGAGTGGTCCAGGGGTTCGTGTCCACGCACACTGACCAGGGACGATTGGTGGCTAGAGCCGATGAGGGCCCGTGTGTCGTTGCCCTCCGCGGGACTGCACTTTTCCTTGGTGGGGGAGGACTGGAAATTGGTTGGAGACACAGAGTCCTTGTTCTGTTTGGGCGAGGGACAGTCCACCGTGACTGCATCTGGGTCGTCTTGTGGAAGAGACTGTTTGTTGGATACCAGGCTCAAGGCAGCCTGGCGGAATCGGAAGAATCTGCCTTTTCCTAAACAACAGAATGTTTAATGTTCATTCCCATCATGTAAACAAGAATTTATGTATTTGAATATACAGCATAAAATGTCAGATTTACTGTAAAGCAGAAAGCAGTAGAATCATATTCCCAATGAATGCAAATCCCATTACTGTTCTTTAAACTGGAAGGTGCACTTTCGTTACTCTGTGTGGAATTCTATAATTGGATTACCTTACGTGTTCATGATCAAACAAAGGAAAAGGAAGCAGGCGAATTGACCTCTAATCCAATGACATACAATGGTACGTGACTGAATCACCTTGCTCGGCCCATTACCCCTCAGTGACTATAGTGTGTAGCCCAGTTATGCCTGTTAAATGTATACGGACATTGTTATTTCCTGTTCGATAGTTAATGAATTAAACTGTAACAAATGGACACTATCTACTTGGTGCACTGATATGACAACATATTGTACCGTGTTCAAAGGTGTTTTATAAGTGGAAACACTTCACAGAAACTGAATCTGCTCTTGGCAGAAAAGAGGGAGCAGGTGTGTCGACTCTTGTATGTGTCACATGTGTCCTGTAATGTCACAGGACACAGAAGACACACAAGCACATCCTGCATCACCCCCCCCCACCCACTCCCCCCAGGAAGGAACGGTAGTTTGGGCTCATTAACAATAGAGGAAAGGGTGAAAGTGAGCCCCAGGCTAACTCAAACATGTGAGGCAGCCGTCGCTCAGCACCCTCTTTACATCAGGTCACTGCCATCTGTTTCCATTCCCTGGTCACATCGCACTGATGTTACAACAACTCCAGCACAGAGTGGAGCCATCATGCTCAACAGGGCTCCTGGACAGGCCTTTGAAGTAGCCCCTAATAGCAGGAGGTCTGCAATTTAGCCCTTCATGGATATAGGGACACACGCCTCAGTGTCTCAGTTACCAATCACATGAGATGCCAGTGGGAAGCGGGCGGAGGAGGAAAGTCTGTTAGAATTCTGCTTGTTTCACGTGAACTTGTTTCCTGAAGGTCCAAGCTCGGCTAACTTTCCTCAAATGCTCGGATCTTCCAAAAATCCTGGTTGGAAGATTCCTGGAATCAATATGAAATAAGTATGACATCTGAAACCCTCCAACCGGAATGTCAGTCCTATATAGCATATATAGAGTTTTTTTTTTTTTCTTTCAGTAGTAGCCTAGTGTAGTGTCATATGTATAGTGCTGGTTAATATATCATGGATCATGCAGATCATCATGATAAGATAAAATGGACTCATTGCTGCTTTCGTCCTCTCACCGGTTTAATCTGTTTGCAAATGAGACCAAGCTGCTCTAAACCCAGCCTCACCAGACATGGCCGCTCGCTTCACGTTTTCTGACACATGCTTTGTTTTCATTCCACTGGTATGGCTTTGCATGAATGGCCACGTGCAGATAGAAGCGGTTGATTTGTGAATGGTGGGGCAAAGAGCACTTGATCCTTCCTGAGCCTTTTGAATTAGTGGATTAATATGCTTGTTCTAGTGTATTACTCATGCTTAACAGTATGTCAAAATGCAATGTTTTCAGAGTGTTTGTGTAGAACACCATTTCTGTGTTTAGTAGTCAAATGTCAAATGAGCTGAATATTTCAGAAGCAAGAAGATGAGCAATTGAATTTAAAAAATGCTTTTAGATTCAGGCCCACTCCTCCAGTGTTCATTTACATTAAGGAAATGGAGAGAGAATGCAACTGTCCCTCAGCTTTTTACCATTAAGCCTTTTAGGGGTCATTTACTCTAAACACACTCATTTTCCATTTCATACAGCAGCTATTAATCCATTGTAATAACTCAGTATGAAATTAGAATGAAATGGTGCTAAACGGAAGGCCTAATGAGAGGAAAGCTCTTGAGTACCCAGTGAGGCTAGCTGACAAATTAATCCTGAGTTAAAAGAATTGATTTTATTGTATGTGAATCTATACCAATGCCATTTCCCCACAAATAGCACAGCATTACTATTAATTTTGCTATGGTATTATGCATCCTGTTTCCTGCTAATTTGTAACTGTTCTTTTCACCCAGATATCGGTGACATCTTGTGGAAAAAAATGCTGAGCAGGGAGTTCCATACATAGACTCTGTGATGGAATGTTAGTCTCTCCCTTGCCCATAGTATTTTACTGGTTTCTATAATACCTGGAGACCATATGTGTAGGATCATAATTAGTCCCCAATTGCCCCAAACATTACTTTGCAAGGAAAGCATATTTGTGTTGAAGCCAGTAACAGCAGACCTGTGCATTTGTATCCTTAAAATGGATGCAGCACTGGTCTTAAGTGTTCCTGTGGTGATGAGG
This sequence comes from Esox masquinongy, assembly GCA_016801175.1. Classification (NCBI taxonomy): domain Eukaryota; kingdom Metazoa; phylum Chordata; class Actinopteri; order Esociformes; family Esocidae; genus Esox; species Esox masquinongy. Next base: position 22,397 of record JACXGI010000035.1, read on the forward strand.
CTGCTGATCTGTCACACCACATGCTGATCTGTCCCTTTCTTCGGTTGTTTGTTCACCTCAGTGAAGACCTCTAGTATGGAAGCAATCAACTCTGATTAGTGGTGTTAAGAACACACACGTACGTACAAACACACACACAAGCAACCAAGCGCTAGCACGTATGCCTGGACACACACACACACACACACACACACATACACAACCCCCACCGCCTTGGGTGCAAGGCATTGTTCAACATTCATGCTGAACCGAGCGGATGGCTCTGCCTTGTTCAATGAGGGATGCTCAGTGCCTCCAATCAGGTGCAAGCAGAGATGTCTTGTTGACATTCACACCGCCTGACACAGCGGTGGTTCATGAAGAAACATTTTGGGGTGTTCCAAACCCACTGACTGACTATATACTTCAATGGATTGCAGTTAATGGTCTCCTCTGTCGTGATGAGTCTTACAGATTATACACAGATTCGCAATAAATGGTAACGACCTTATGTGATAAATGTGTATCCCCACTTCAAAGCCTACGCATGAAGATTATGCAGTGATATAAATGTACCCCAGTGCTGTTCACATTGTCGTTAGAAGCATGTCATTTTCTGCTTTCATCAGAAAGGGGAAGGAGTGGAATTCTGATTGGTTCATAGTTAGGGAATTTGGCTACTTTGTTTGGTTGCTTTACATGAAGGTGTGAAAAACCTTGTTGTAATACAACCAGACAAATTTAATGGAAATTCTAGTGTTATGTTCTGATAAAACATAGCAGAACCTCTCAATGAACTCTGAGACACCAAGAATCTGCATTTAATTAACATATCATATGTGTACTTTAAATACATTCAAGACTGTTTTAATCATGTAGTAGTAAGTATAATCATGTATGTACAATGACAACTATTGTAGTCATGCGTTATGTATAACAAGTCATTGATGTGTGTGAGGGCATTTAATCTTATGGCCTTTATAATATTGCGTGGCGCCTGGCACAGAGAAACAAGATGGCATGTATTTCATCTGTATGTGACCCTTATTGTGCTTAAAGAATGGATTGTGCTGTCATAATGTGTGGTTGTGTGTTGTATAAATGCTGGCAACTGTGAATAGTTTGTTGTGCTTTCATGATGGGGACTTCTTTTATGCATATAGGGCCAATGCTTCTGCCTATTAAAGCCACTATATTTTATCAATCGCGCTACATGTCACAGGTTTATGGCTGAAAGCATATCTATATGCATATGGTCCAAAATGTTTAAATATGTTAGTTAATTTTACCCATAGTCTTGGCTCTTCATACTAACAAAAATATTTTAGTTCCTTGTATTTTATCAAAGCTTGTGTATCAGGACATCAAATCCTGCTTGAAAGTATAGATGCACAGCTCCAATGATGTGTTCATAATTTTCTTCCTTTTTAACTCAATAGGTATGTCATGTAATTAGTGATAGATTTGTTACATTGGTGGATGTACTTTGTTGTTCATAGTGCTAGAAAAATGGTTACTGTTTAGACACAAATAAGACTTATTTGGCTCATGCATATTGTGTATGGCCAAATCTCATGTAGGCAGATGCATGTGCCAGAACTGTCACTGCCGGTTTCTCACAAGATGGCTTTAGAAACTTCACCTCTGGTGTGCTAATACACTTCATTCTCAAATTCTTATTTTCATTGACGGCTTGGCTAAAGTTATTCAGTTGTTAGATTACAACAGACACAAATAACAGAAATATTTTCTTTTAAATGGAAACATATAACACTGTATGCAAGGGATATTTTTATTTATTCATATATTAACTAATCATCTGACTGACTGATAAAAACACATCTGAAGTCCAATCATATAGACTATTTTTAATTTATTGAAATATTGAACTCTGATGCTGTGGTGTTAATGTTTGTTCAGCCTGTGAGTTGCGTTTACCAAGAAGGGAGCATTCCTCCAGCTAGCTTCCAGAGGTGTTACATAGGATATGCCTTCAGAATGGAAACGCTTTCACAGTTCATGACACCCTGAAGTGAAGCCAAGGACTGGAACTCTTGGTCTGAAGATATCTAGTGAGTCTACAGTCCTGGCAATCCAGATTGTTTCCTCACACTCCTGTCTGATACAGTTTGCATTCCAAACTGGAAGGATATTAGGGACAGACTCTCAACACTGTATCCAGTGTATTGTTTCAGGAATTCATACCAACCGCTATTCACACGTCTCAGGAGCAGTGGTGCTATTGTAATAGCATTATTTGTAGGTCTGGTATCAGATCTGAGCTATTGATCAACAACCCAGCTTTTAAATCCAAAAAGCTGAAAAATGTTATAAAGGGCTGCATTGTATAGTCCCTCTCTTTTGTTGCTGTCCTGCTCCGCTGAGACAACTCCACTTGGTCTCTTTCTCTCCCACTCCGCAGGGACTGCCAGAGGCCTGGTCCTTCCTGGCCATGACTCCTCTCTCTCTCTGATAATGCCTACATTAATAATGCCCTGTTAGTTTCTCCACTATCTTGTGAATTGAGATGATGCATTGTATAATCTAATCCTTTATTGTAAAGTGGGAAGTAAATCTATTTGCCTGCCATTCATTTCTCAGATCCATGCTTGTAGTCAACTCATTCGTTTATATTGCTTGCTTACCTATTCCAATTATTTATTTCTCATGAAGTCGGATAATATCTTGATAGGCTTTGTTCATTCATTTGTATAGTTTTATACAAGTTATATGTTTTAGCAATAAAGTATAGGGTGGGTTGGGATATGGCCAATCTATCATGGTTAAAGTAATTTGTTATGCACAATACAGAGATGAAAAATATATTCACAAAATATTGGCGAAATACCACAAATCCTGAGGTGCCTTATTGCTATTATAAACTGGTTACCAATGTAATTAGAACAGTTAAATGATTGTTTATTATTAGGTATAGATTACATACACAAAAATGGAATATTACTGCACTAAAAACACAGCCTCCAGTTGCTCTGTTATCTCTGACCTATCTAAAAATAAGCACAGCTTAAATAAAACAGAGCAGAAATGGGCATTTTCCGACAATGACAGAGGCCAAATAAATTATGGAATCAAATCTAGGTCAATAGCCTAATGGCATTAAGGCTATGCAAGAGCTGGTCAGAGCCAAAGGTCCTGTCACCCTATACTAAGTAGCCACTAATAGATGGAAAACAGACCATTATCTACCAGGTTGGTATTTCAATTCAGTCTCCCTGTGAACACCCCCCCGACACAATCTACTGATATGTCTTTCAGATGTTAGGCTTCGTTTGTTCCAGAAATTTGGGGTGAATCTTTCTGACTTGCTTAATTAGGCTCTCACAGATGTAGATGAGGCTGAGCATGAATAATCACAATTAGTGGCATCAACTTATGTAATTGCCCTTCTATTGAAGAAGAGGATATCTTTGGGAACTCGAAAGAAGCCAGCTCTATTTATGGCCAGTCAGGGCTCCCTATGATCTGTCTAGACTGACAGTTAAAAAATTCCACATCATAATATTTTGATTTATTCATAATTTACAATAAACCAGATTTATATTATCTCCACCAGATACCATAAAAGGCATTTCATTTTTAAAATGTATTGTACAACAAGTGTTTACAGGGCTGGATTGTGTATTGCTAAAATTACATTTTGTAACTATGTAAAACAAGACTCTGAACTTTGAAATTTGGTTTAGTTTTACAACAGTGCATGCTGTATGTAATGCCTCCGGGCATGTCTTCTGTATTCAAAACATTTAAACAAACTATAAAGCAATTAATAAATCAAATTATTACAAATAATTCATTTCAAACCATAGTTTTAGCATAACTCAGTGGCCAGTTTATTAGGTACACCACCTGTCCAAAATGGATCCTACTGTCATTCATGTGGCGATCCCTTGCCATAGAAAGCCGGCAGACAGGCATTGAGCCATTCAGTTACTGTTTGACTGAACGTAAGAATGGGCAGAATGGGTGACCTAAGCAATTGTGAAAGCCCTCTGTGGCTTTTCTCACATGGCAATGTTTAAGGTTTTCTGTGGGCAGAGAATGCTTGTTGATAAGAGTTCGAAGAAGCTCCTGAAGGCACATGATCATGAACACTGGACAATTCAGAAGTGGGAAAGCATTGCCTGTTATGACAAATCCTGGTTCAATTTACGTAAGTGTCCCGTGCAGTCCCCAGACCTCCAACCAATAGAGCATCTCTGGACTGCCGTCCAATCTGCAGCAACTCTTTAATGCCATCATGTCGACATGGAGCAAGATCCCTGTGGAACGTTTCAAAAACCTTGTAGAATCCATGCCCTGAATAATTCAGGCTGTCCTGGAGGCAAATGGGATCCAACCCAAGACTTGATGTGTGAACTTAATAAACTAGCCATGGAGACTATGCTTCAGAGATGCTAATTCGATATTTTTTCAGAAGACTGACGAAAAAAAATAATTGATCAGGAGGGAGTTAATCATCAGTGACAAAGTTGACAATTTTCTGAAGTTAAAATAACACTGAAAATAGTCAATTGTAACCATTTGTAATATTTGGGAAACTTCATTTGAAAGTGTCAAATAAGAATATAAGAAAATAAGAAACCCCATATAATTCAGTACTCCCACAGTTTGTTTTATGCTGTTGTAAGCTATTTTTACTGTTTTCCTTGGTTCAAGTGGTATATAAAGGACTAATTGTATTTTTCCTCTCTTGCTTTATGACTTATTTGAACTAAAATTCCTTTTCTAATATCAAATACTATCCTAATCCAGAGAGATGGAGTTGATGCCTCGAATTTGAGACCATGGTCATTTCATTGCTGTTTGTTTAAATCTGTCAAAACTAAAATAAAATAACTTCCAGCAAAGGTAATATTGCAAGCTAACAGCCTACACACACACAATGCATAGAGCAGGAATCAGGATACTTACTGAAATCTGTTCTTTCCGGGGATGTGTGATTTAGCTTCTCTGTGGAGTCGTTGCTTTTTTCCTCAAGGACGTAATCGAAGTTTAGAATGAATAACATCACTATGCCTTCCTCGTTCTTCACGGGGATTATGTGAGTGTAGCACTGGAAGTCCGACCCTGGAAGACAAATAATCATTTCTAAAAGCAGATACATTACAATTTATATTTCGGCCAATAAGCTGACATTCTATATTCAGAGCAACATGCATACATTAATGATTGCATAATATTTAATACCTGTAGCACTATACAATCTATTAGAGTTACAGGGGAGATAGGGATGATGAACCAAATGGAAGCTGGGGATGATTAGCTGGCTATTATGGTATGACGGCCTGATTGGAAAATTAGCCAGGATACTGTGGTTAACATTGCTACTCTCATTAGATGTGGTATGGAATCTTTAGTGACTACAAAGTCAGAAAACCCATTTAATGTCTCATTTGAAAGACTTCTAATCCATTATTTTGTGAATGACTGTTTTTGTATCTGAGAAGACTCTTTTGTAATAATTAGATCGTGCAGAGGGTAGGATTCTTACTAAAGGGCTTCAGTGTACACATAGAATGGGCACATATGAGTCCATATGCCCTTTATAGATTACTCCTCTTGGTCAGGGTTCATAAGGTTCTGCACTGAACTCTACAGTCTTATGAAGACTTGTATGGCTAAATTGTGAGTTGATCTAATGAATGGATAGATTTAACCGTGAGAGAACTTGCTTAATCAGTAGTAAATCTTAATGGATTTTTAAACCAGGTAAATAGGCTTCCGGACACCACCTTCAACGTCCTGACCCTCCAAATGCTGAAGCAATTTTCGATAAAGAAATTATTAAACTTTTGATGAAGAGCTTATTTTATGTAAGTGACATAGCCTTACATACATACTGTAAAGGGGAAAGACACAGGGAACGGACATATTACAAGTGTTAAAGGCCCTTGGGGGCATTTTATTGTCAGCGACAGAGGAGGAACTGGGGAATAGCTCAGAACCACAAGACAAACTGCTCTCCAGAAGAGGGCAAGGGCGGCCACACAGTGGTGCTTTTGGAGGAGTTGGTGCAGGCGGCTGGAACTCAGGTGGCCTCTGCACCCCTTGTTTCCTGGCTGTCTTTTTCACAATTTGTCTCCTGGGTCCCTGGGGCAGACCAGCATCGAGGGTTGCGTGGTTTGGCGTCGCACACTTTTTCCTTCTGCCTCTGCTCCTGCTCTCCCTTCACCCTCAGCTGGGGTATTTTTCCTCCCTGACAAGGTCCTGGTGAGAGCCATTTGGGTGAGTGAGGGGGAAGGTTCCGGCGCCTTTCAACATCTTCTCTTGGGGGTGTTGGTGTGACGCTGATGCCGGATGCATTCACGCAACAATACAAACACACATTGCTTCAGGACTAAAAATCATTCCTCGCTCACAGGAAAAAGACAGTTGCTCCAGATTTGCTCCATTTCTGTTTAAAGTCATAGTTTAAACGGAACACATCAATTATTTGACTGTGTGTGTTGATCCTTTGTTGTTTTAAATATTGAAACATAACCATGTATGACTTCATTGAAGCTTATGGCGAATTTTAATAAACATGAAAAGATGACCGTTTAGGCGCTTACCAATTAAAATAGGCCTCATGTCGTAGGCTATGCCTTTACATAATATATTTACAATTGAATAACTTAGGCTATATTATTAGCTTATCATTCAAAGTATATACATAGACCAGTGGTTCCCAAGTCCAGTCCTTGAGAACCCCCAACAACACACGTTTTGTAATAGCCCTGGACAAGCACACCCAACTAAATGAGAGCCTGATAATTAGTTGGACAAGTTGAATCAGCTGTGCTTGGCTGGAGCTACAATGCACTGTTGGGGGAACCACTGATGTGGACTATAAAGAACAAATAAATCACTAGCGATACCCCATAGGCTGCCAGAAAATGAAGTGCTAAGCATTGAAAGAAAATTTCTGGCATTTAATTTGTAAAAAATACAACTTATTTTTACAAATAAATATTTGCTACCCAAAAATATTGTCTGTAGATCAACATTTAGATGTCTTACCCTTTTGCGCAGTAGTGTACACTGGTGCGCCAAAACATTATGACCACCTGTCTAATATGTTTTTGGTCCTCCGTGTGCTTCCAAAACAGCGCCGACCCGCCGAGGCATGGACTCTACAAGACCCCTGAAGGTGTCCTGTGGCACCAAGACATTAGCAGTCCTGTAAGTTGCGAGGTGGAGCCACAATCGGACTTGTTCTCCGATAGTGGGAAATGCGCCCGAGACACTGCCTGCCGAACACTAAAATTGGTTTCAGAAGTGGGACTGGCCTGGTGGCCATCAGAGAGGTGTGTCTCCATGATGGACTTGGTATAGTGAAGCGTGAGGCCATGCTCACCCGTATGGTGGGGGTAGTGTAGCGACCTTGGTAAGGCCACTATTCGCAGCTCCAAAGGGGATATCCCTATTTGGAGCAGTGGGTTGTGCGCCTGGTTGGGGCGCTGAAGGTTGCAGGTTAGAGACACTGCCTGCGAAATGCTACAATATATACAAAAACACACATACATACATCCACAGTGTCTGAGAGGCTTGTGCTTCCATTGAAATAAACAAGGAAACAGAGCATTCAGCCCAACATATTGTACCAGCTCTAAATAGGTTGGAGGCCCCTAAGGAACCTAAACACATTTCACTGTATCATCGTTACTGTTAGTAATTAAGTAGCGCTTTAGTGAATGTGTTATAACTCATTTTGTGGTAAAAGGAGGAGCAATCTTAATGGTTTTAATGGCGTTGTCAGCCTATTCTGCCCTTATTATTACAGGTTATTGTTATCACTTGTGTTACAGATAACATGGAAAGCACACCAACTGGCAGATTGTTGGTGTTTTCATTTAGTGTCTCTAGTGTTGCTGAAATAATTCACAATCTGTTAGGACTCTTATTCAGTTTTGTTGAATTTCATTGTTCAGAATGACACATGTTATTCAGTGCACTTGACAAATAACACTTTGTCTTTGATATTTTAGAGGCTTTATATAGGCTTGCGTGACACTTCAATTATTTAAGGAGACATTGCATTTCCTTGCATGTACAAAAATATTTGTGTTAGAACACTTATTTTCCACTGAGAATATTTATCTTTGTTTAAATGTTGCATGAAATGTTTTCCATGTACTATTGTATTGTAGCCTAATTTATTGGCAGTTGCTATTTATGCTCTATTCTACCTGTATAAATTCAGATGCTTCTATAATACAAATGCTGCAGTCCTTACAATCATTTTCATGGGCACAAGACAGGCTATGTTTAAAATAGGACCCTATTCACTATGTAGGACACTACTTTCTCCTTGGCCAGTAGGACTTTGGTAAAAAAAATAGGGAATGGGTCCTGATCAAAAGTAGCCGACCATATGGTGAATAGAGTAGATAGACAGATTCTTCCTCCAAAAAGGTTGGAGCCATTTCAGCAGCATTAGACCTGGTATAACTTTGTGAAAACACTAGGCATTTACTCAGTTCTAAGCATAGTTGACTCATTGTTTTTTTTTGTTTTTTTAGTACATTACTTCAGTAGAGTACCTGTTAGACCTAATGTTTTTCTTAGCGTTGATTATTATTATTCTTTAGTTTTACTCCTTGGAAAATTGAAGTGCAAATATGAGATGGTAAGGCACAGCATGGGGAATCTTGGCAGAATATGAAATGGCATTGGTCTACACTGTCCCATGCAATGCCCTGACAGTTGGCAGCATGGTGTTCCTATTACAAGCCATATGTAAGACATTTTCCAAAGCTCATGCCCCTCACCAGGGCTGGCTCTAGCCTTTTTGTGGCCCTACGCAAAATTAGATTTTGTCGCCCCTCGGTCATCTCCCAAAACTTTTAACGGACTGGAGAAATATTGTGCACATGCTCACCTATATAAATCTAGCTAAACCCTAAAGTGTGGCTTTGTTTGGAGTAGAGGTGGTGCTGTTTTACAGGAAAAGCCATTTGTTCAAGCTCATTGGTTCATAGTGGCCAAATTGTTTTAGGTATGCCACTGGAAAATATTGCATTTGTGTGCAATAAATGGGCACTGCTACATACAATGTTTTATGGGTATTGGACCAACGGTTCTGATTTTTAAAGTATGGAAGGTTATTGAACATTTTGAAAAATACATGGAAAACATATTGTTGAAAAACTTTTCATAGTTTTTTTTGTAATGTTTTGGGAAAGTGGGCTAAGGAAGTAGAGAAGCTAATTATAGAGAAAGGTCTTATTTGCCTTGATGGTGACACAGTGGGTACATGGCTGAAACCTGGAAATGCTGCTTTCAGCTGTAATTTTACCCTGTATTTGTCCCCAATTTTGTGATATCCAATTTGTGATTAAGGCCCGGCTTTATTGCAACAACTGCAAAATGACACTATATTATTTTCAATTCATTTCATGTAAAAGCAACCAACAAGTCTCTGAAAGCTTGCTAGATCAAATCTCCAAGCCAGCATGTTGATAAATCTGTTGCTCTGTTGCTGAGCAAGACAGTATACCACGTTAGTTGCTCTGGATACTAGCATTGGCTAAATTACTAAGAATATGCCTTGAAGCAGCTTATAATACAAACTATAATATTTGGTCCCATATTGCTAGCATGCGATGACTACATAAAACTTGTTGGATGCATTTGCTACTTTTCAGATCTGTTTCCGATTTTTGGGCCCGACAGAAAAATTAATGATAAATATTATAGTGTTTACTGTCAATAAAAATATATTCTATTTCTAAACTATATTCTTTTTTAAACTTTAATGCAGATGGACTACAGATAATTGTCATAATTTGATTAGTTGAAAAGTTAGAGCCACACAGATCCTTCCGCCAAGCCATACTCGCCCATCACACTGCATTATAATGCTATCAAACAGCATTATCATCCAATTGTAAAAAGCAGATTCAGACTAATTCAGAGTGCTTCAGAGTGGCTACACCACTGCCAGTTGGAAATCATTTCATCAGACGGACCCGGAGTCTTTCATAAGGCTGTTCTCCTGTAACAAGCAGCATATCTGCAGTCCTTCTAGAAGGAACACCCGATATGCAATAATAAGCAATGAGCAAGAAAGATCAAAAGATGCCAGTTCGTCCCTATGCAAATATATGTCTGTCTCTACATCTATGGGCAGACACACAGAGGACATATTACCAGTATTATAGTAATCTCCTCAGAGCTGGATCTCACGTCAATATTGCCAGTCATATTCATTAGCAGTAGGCTGGCTGTTTGACTAATGTGAATATAAAAATCCTCTACTTGACAGACTGTAATAAGATGCCACGGGGCAAAAAAGGCCTCAGTGGAACAACCATTCAACACAAAAATATTTTGTTCCTGAAGTGGTAAATTGGTTATAAGCAATGGTTTGAGATACAGTGTCTCAAAAAATATAATACATACACTATACAAATACATTATAAGTGAACACTACAGGAATACTGCATGTTAAGGCACAATAAAATACTAAAACTTTGAGCTTTCAATGTAGTTGTGTGTGTCTGTGTGTATATGTATGCTGTCTATATGTACATATTGTATGTGTGTGGATATACAGACCGGTGACAAATTATAGGAAAAACTTGAATAAATGAGTGGAGGAACATAACGCTTCAATACAGGTGTACTTTTGATACAATTAAGCAATTAACATTCGATCATGCTCTGTGGCATGTATTAAAATGATGATCAGGCCTAGTTGACCTCGATTTTGGATCAAGATGGCACAAGGAAACGATCTAAATGAAAGAGGGTTTATTACTGGGTTTCTTCCAGGATGACAATCCCCCCCATCCATAGAGCCTGATGTGTCACTGAACGATTTGATGAAAATAATGTGAATCATATGCAATGATCTTCACAGTTACTGGATCTCATCCCAATTACCTATTGGAGTTTTGGACTGATGTGTTAGACAGCTAACCCAGCTTGCCACTGATCAACAAAAAAGTACATTATGTCAAAGTGAGAAATAAAACTTGCAAATTGTTTTAAATTAATTACAAACATAAAACAGACCATAATCAATAACTAAAACTAATAAAATAAATAAAAATAACTACAAACAATGCATTGTTGATGGTTTCTTATTGATGGGTATTCAAACACCGTCACCACAACCAATGTGGTTATAATAAATCCTACAGATGGATGAACCATATAAGTTTAATACTAAAATATGGTTGCATTTTTCTTTTAAACTCTTTTTTATGAGGTCATGGTATTGACAGCATACTGTGTCTGCAGAGCATTATGGGAAAATTGCCCAGAATACAGGTTTTGTCCAATACCAATTGGTGGTACCAGACAAATTTTGAAATGTTTTTCAGTTCAAAGTTTTCATAGAAATTTCATTTTTTTAATGATACGTTGAAAGTCCTACTATTTGCAAACCACTAACACATCAGTACGGCTCATTATCAGTGCATTTAGTTGATCCATAAAAAGGAAGGTTCACAGGCATTAAACATGCATCATTTTTAATTTATTGCTTTTGGCATTTCCCTGCAATTATCTGACATATCTCCCATATTCATATATCTTTCTCAGCAATACAATATTTAGTGTTTACACAGATCCTGTAAGTGTTAGTGGTACACGCAATGTTGCAATTTATTAGCTAGAGTGTAAGGACAGTCTGTGGCAGGAAAGACAGGACATAAGTGGACCCAAAAGGTAACTAGAATGACAAGTTCAGCGGAACCATGTTTGGGAATTCATTTACCTTACCAGATGGGAAAACAATACCCTGCTAAAAGGGTTAGCTATGGGGGTCCCTCCTCCTCCTGTCTGTTTCCCACTGAATGTCACCTCTATACAGGTAAATAACTGCCAACTTCTTCCACTGTGTGAAATAGCAGAATCAGCATAGCTTCTGATTATTACGATCTAAATAAGCTACTACTGCTACAACTACCACCACCACTACTACTAGCACCACATAATAATAATGTAATACTGTATTAAACATCTGTAGTACATTTCATTCAACTCAAAGTGCTTCTGGAATAATAAAAAAACAAACATCTTAAGCACAGTAAGGTGTTCAGAGGATTGTAAATGATAGTGATGGAGTCTGCTGACAATATGGAATCACCCAGTCTTATTGCCGCTGGACTTCTCCCTTCCCATTTATGTCTCCCTTCCCATTTGTGTGGAACCTGTATGGTTGAACTATCAGCAGTTTTGGCCAGCTGAAAGCTCACCACACAAAGTTGAGGATAGTAGGCATTTGTCCTCTCTACAAATCTTCGTTCCCAGCGCTGCTGTATTCCTTGATCTCCTACACTTCAGGCAACTCCTCAACATGTTTTCCAAAAACTGAAACTGAAACTGACAACTAACTTAAACAAAATCTGATACTGTTTCTAAAGAACTTGAATTTTTCAAACAAAAACATTAATTAGCTGGCAATCTGCGTTATAATTAGCCAAGTCAAATTGTGTAAATCTGTCTATCAAGCTGCAAATCTGGCTCAAAAATAAGATATGCAGTACCAGTCAAAGGTTTGGACACTTACCCATTCAAGAGTGTCTACTTTTGACTGGTACTGTATATGCAACAAAACTAAATCTTATCAGAAACAAGTGTTTAAGAAATATACTAAAAATAACTAAATATGTGTAAATGGACAGGACAGGACAGGACAGGACCCTGGGTGCATATACAACATAATCATAGTATTATATATATGTGTGTGTGTGTATATATATATATACATACACGGGATATCACAAAAATGAGTACACCCCTCACATTTTTGTGTTGTAGAATGTGACAACACTGAAGAAATGACACTTTGCTACAATGTAAAGTAGTGAGTGTACAGCTTGTATAACAGTGTAAATTTGCTGTCCCCCAAAATAACACAACACAGAGCCATTAATGTCTATACCGCTGGCAACAAAAGTGAGTACACCCCTGTGAAAATGTCCAAATTGGGCCCAAATATTTTGTGTGGCCACCATTATTTTCCAGCACTGCCTTAAGCCTCTTGGGCATGGAGTTCACCAGAGCTTCACAGGTTACCACTGGAGTCCTCTTCCACTCCTCCATGACGACATCACGGAGCTGGTGGATGTTAGAGACCTTGTGCTCCTCCACCTTCCATTTGAGGATGCCCCACAGATGCTCAATAGGGTTTAGGTCTGGAGACATGCTTGGCCAGTCCATCACCTTTACCCTCAGCTTCTTTAGCAAGGCAGTGGTCGTCTTGGAGGTGTGTTTGGGGTCATTATCATGTTGGAATACTGCCCTGCGGCCCAGTCTCTGAAGGGAGGGAATCATGCTCTGCTTCAGTATGTCACAGTACATGTTGGCATTCATGGTTCCCTCAATGAACTGTAGCTCCCCTGTGCTGC
>JACXGI010000035.1:35836-106569 GCA_016801175.1 Esox masquinongy
TTGCCGCCACACACGCTTGACACCATCTGAACCAAATAAGTTTATCTTGGTCTCATCAGACCACAGGACATGGTTCCAGTAATCCATGTCCTTAGTCTGCTTGTCTTCAGCAAACTGTTTGCGGGCTTTCTTGTGCATCATCTTTAGAAGAGGCTTCCTTCTGGGACGACAGCCATGCAGACCAATTTGATGCAGTGTGGTCTGAGCACTGACAGGCTGACCCCCCACCCCTTCAACCTCTGCAGCAATGCTGGCAGCACTCATACGTCTATTTCCCAAAGACAACCTCTGGATGTGACGCTGAGCACCTGCACTCAACTTCTTTGGTCGACCATGGCAAGGCCTGTTCTGAGTGGAGCCTGTCCTGTTAAACTGCTGTAAGGTCTTGGCCACCGTGCTGCAGCTCAGTTTCAGGGTCTTGGCAATCTTCTTATAGCCTAGGCCATCTTTATGTAGAGCAACAATTCTTTTTTTCAGATCCTCAGAGAGTTCTTTGCCATGAGGTGCATGTTGAACTTCCAGTGACCAGTATGAGGGAGTGTGAGAGCGATAACACCAAATTTAACACACCTGCTCCCCATTCACCCCTGAGACCTTGTAACACTAACGAGTCACATGACACCGGGGAGGGAAAATGGCTAATTGGGCCCAATTTGGACATTTTCACTTAGGGGTGTACTCACTTTTGTTGCCAGCGATTTAGACATTAATGGCTGTGTGATGAGTTATTTTGAGGGGACAGCAAATTTATACTGTTATACACGCTGTACACTCACTACTTTACATTGTAGCAAAGTGTCATTTCTTCAGTGTTGTCACTTGAAAAGATATAATCAAATATTTGCAAAAATGTGAGGGGTGTACTCACTTTTGTGAGATACTGTATATATATATATATATATATATATATACACACACACAAACACACACACACACATATATAGAAATTGAAAGATGGTTTAACTGTAGAAAACAAAATGTATATGCAAGCACACACAAAGTAACAAGCGGCACAAATGCACAAAGATTAAAACAGGAAAATCAGGTCCTAATTTTGGCTAAAAATCAGGAGGCCAGTGAGAATATTCACACCTTTTCATAATCATTAGGTAGGGTTGTTATGGCAGACAGACACTGGTGTGCTGATTGAATAGAGAATTCCACTGGTCATTCCCCCAGCAAGTACACATTAAATCAGACTACTTGCATCATGGTGCAACTTGGCCATGCTGTAGAGTAGTACATACATGTCGTCTCTCTGGTGCTAAATCACTCTAAAAGCACTGGAGAATGTTCAGTGAAAGCATGTTGTGGTGCGATTGACTTATGGTTTGACAGGTGTTACATATTCCTAAACAATAATGTCACGAGCTGTTTAAGGTACATGGTTGTATTCATAAGGCACCAAACAGGATAACCAACTTAAACAGTGAACTGAACTTAGGCTTGTTTAACTTGTTCAACAAGAAACAATTGTTAATTTTCCATGGAAAAACAGTTTGCCATGTTTTGCGACAGGGTACACTAATTTAACACAGTTACATACACCCCTCTAAGAGATAATTTACAAGCCGGTTAGGATAATTGAAAGTGGCAGGTCCAGCAGACTACAAAGGACTGATAGTATACATTAGTGTTTCTACTGGTGATTGTCGGTCCATCATCAATTCCAGTTGATGGGTTCAAATTTCACTTAAAATGTCACAGTGTGAGATCTCGCAGCCCCCTTACCCCCTAAGGAGCTCTGTTAGCCCACAGCGTAATCACTGTCTTTAGACCCCCACTTGGAGAAGGTCAAATTAACTTTTCGTCTCTTTACCTTCGTCCTATTGAATGTCAGATTCCAGGCCACATAACAATGCAGATCTCAGTGATGTTGTGGCCTTAAAGCATAATACATCTGTCATGAAAAAGAAGCATTTATCTGAAAAGGGGCATGCTGAGAGGGAAAATAACTTCTTCTCTATATTAAACGTGACAACAGTAAGCAAAGTCTTCATTTATACAGGCTACAGATATCTGAATTATGTTACTATATTACGATGACAGTACATCATCTCGGCTTTGTAAACTATGATTTCTCTTAACGTCGTTCAATTATGGATACAAAATACATTACTTCACCAATGAGTGCACAAGGTCAAATGTCTTGCTATTCAGTTAATTAAGCAGAGGTAGTATGCCAGTGTGAATTAATAGAGATCCGTTCCTGCATTGAGATCAGTTCCTATTTCTGGATAGACATTTCATTAGATTATATTTCCACCATCAATTATTCAAAACCTTGCTGCTAATTGAGACATTATTGCCAAAGGTCTACAGCTGTGTGATGCTGTTAGTCTTGAAGTGCTTCTCGGTACAAATATGTCTGAAAACAGGTCCATCTGTTTTTAAAGTAGATGATTGTTTGCGCTTACTCTCACTACTTTGGGTGTTTATCCAATATTGTAATGAAAGCAAAATTGCTAAAAATTGACGTTTTTCATTCGGCAGACCCATCTTAATGTCAAATTGGCTTGTTTGCTTTTGCAATGAGGTAGAAGCATTGTAATATTAAAGAATATAAACGCTGATATCCATTTTGTGATCACAACGTTTAGAGTGAAAACAGACATTTACAGATGGAGTATGCTGAATATTAGCCTCTCCGAGGCTTTATCTTGCTAATAAAATATGACGTGGTTGTTGCAAGGCTGTGTTGTTGAGGCATACACAACTGCACTGGGGCATAGCCAATCAAGAAGGGAACTTTTAAGGGAAGGAAAGGCATACTCAGCCTTTGTTTGGAGTCCCTTGGCCATATCTCGCCTCGGTTAGACTGCTATAAGCTAGTCAACATGGCCTACTTTCGTCGTTAATCAGTATCTTCATCTTTAATCAGTCATCAATGATAAACAGTGATTCTAGTGCATCTTACCATGTGTTTTGCTAGTTATCCGACTACCTGATACAGGTAAAGTATTTGACATCCAACTCGATTGAAATGGCTAATCAGCTGGCAAAAAGTCATTGGAAGATGAAACAGATGGTTTGGTGGCCTTTGGACTGGATTCAAAGTCCCCATGAGATGGAGATATTAATTCTAATGTGAATATGGCGACTAGACGAAGCATGTGTCCTTGATGTGCTGCCCAATACTCCATCTGCCACCAATTCAGTGTTGATTAGCTTTTTGTCAGATGATAATTACAGAACACCAGTCTAGAACAGGATTTCTATCTTTGAAGAATAAACCAGCCAAATGTTGAAGAAATCAACTTAATTGCTATGTTTTTATTTAATTGCTCTGATTGACCAACTTCCCCTTAATAAATGGCTGTCCTCCACGAAGGGAAAACCCTGAATGTGTTTTCTGACAAACTGTGACGAACCAAAGAGGCTTGGATCAATAAAATATTCATGGACCTCTTTTAGAGCACAGCCATCCATGTCTTCTGCAGTAGCCCACCACCACCCATCGCCCTGTATTCTGGTGTGACGGCCCTCCTCAGAGGAGAGTCACCTTTTGAAACCCTGCACCTACGCGGAACACATGCCCTCGATACCTCAGCAGAATGGCTAGCTAAGCTGGGACTGTTATGTTCTCATTATCCATTTAACTTCAGCACTCTGCTTGGTGTCAGCTTCCCTTTGTTCATACTCATTCAGTTACAAAGTATTATTACACCCCTCGGAATAGGATCGTCTTAACAAAGCCCACCAGACGGCCTTTATCTCATTGGTTAGGAATCCTCAATGAGGGAGAAGACATTGTGGATGGGATGTGCTGTATCTCCCCTCACAATCATTCAGTGTTTAACACAAAGATCTAATGTCCTTGTGGCAAAGGTTTTGGTTTATCGGACGATCAAATGTATCAGACTTTGGTCTGCATTGTCCTTCTGCTTTCATTTAACAGCATAAGCAGCTTACCTTTAGTTTTTACAGGGCAAAGAGTCAGGGGTCTGTTGCTGATGATGATGTCAAGGTTTCTCACAAACTGACAGTACATTCCAAGATTCTACCCTATTATATATTCATAATTGCATGACTAGGATTCATTTGATAGCAATTCAGAATTCAAAGTACTGGTGGTTCTCAGAACCAGAGTTGCCTTACTCTTCTGTTAACAGTAAAGGTGAGTTACAGGAAAAGGAAGAGAGCACCTTTTTAACACCACTGACTTGAAAGTATGATTGTCTTGCCAGATTGGGACTGTGGATCAATTTCCATGGCAACACCACTATAAAATTGCATCCTACATAATATATTAGATGAAACCCTACCTTTAAAATACTAACTATTCCTTAACAAAAAAAATTTTCTTTGGTTCACAGAAAAAAGCAGAGCCCTATGACAAGCTTCCACAAAATCGGTAACAGAAATATGCTCTACCAAGTTGGAGGTAGCCTGGAAATATAATACTGTACAGGGATGTACAGCTCTCACTGCTGCTAGATCAACCACCTTTTCCAACCTGATTGAAAGAGAACAAAAACTAAGGAAAATTTCCTTTCAAAGTTAACTAAAAAGCAGCATTCCACAGCTGGCTATCACTTTAGCAATGATAAAGTAATGAACTTCTACAAAAATTTAATTATCATTAGAAAGCCGATTAGAGACTCCTCCAGAAATATGCATGTTTTTTACAAAACTCAATTGTCTTAAAATTGCCAAGACATCAGATCAATTGGTTCACTTTTAAAACTTCAAATCTACTGGATTCTGTTCCAACTAAACTTTAGAAGGAGCTACTTCCTGTGCTTAACTCGCCTATGCTGAACATAATGAATGAATGGCTTCCTACCTCCAGATGTGTACTAAACTCTCTCCATTGGTTACCACGTTTTTTTCTAGCATTGGGAAATCTATGTGTGTTGTTTTCTGCTAAAGTGATTAAAAATGCAAATATTACAAGGTCACATCCCTCACCACATTTGACCTGAAGTGATCTGGTAAGTAGGTAACTCTTCTAGTAGGAACAAAAAGATTTGCCTTAAGGACCCATAAGTCATGACGGATTTCCTGTCATTCAAAACACTTCTTCTGCCCACATCAACCAACCTGCATGAAATTTTATGTGCTGCAATTATGGATAAAGGTCTCTAAACACATCATTTTCAGATAAGTACCAAAAACAAAATGATCCTTAGACACAATCCTTAGACACAACTTGCAGAATTGTAATAAAACTGAGTAATAATAATGAGACGTGTGTCTTCCAAATCTACAGTGATTGGTCCGAGGGGACAGTGCATCATTTGTGGGCGTGGCTTTTTTACTGCAGCCTTGTTTGACATTGGAAAGACACACATTATAGGTGCTGATAGCTTGGAATTGGTTCAAAGGAGGAGACAACAAATAAGGCCTCATGAGATTTTCATTGTAGAAAATTAACCTGCATTGATAGAGCTGAAAATTAACCTGCATTGCTCTCGAGGATGTCATGAATCTTGCATTTGTGTTCCCACTAGAAGCCTGTGGATTGAACCCTTCCATAGGGCCGTAATGCATTTACGCTGTAAGCTGCTCACTCCCAGTCACTGCAGTGTCATCCCTGACATCTTTATTCATGAGCTCTGCGGCTCACTCTAGACTCCTGAGTATTAAGAGTAACGTCTCGAGGCACAGTATGGAGGGCCAGAGTACGAGTCTAATGATTGTTTGAATGGACTGAATTGCTTTTATTCCCATTCTGCTCCCATTCTGTATTAACTATGATCAAAGCAAAACTATACAATACTACTTGTCCAGTTGAAGAACCACTCTCGACCAATCCTGATCCGGAAAAATAATCAATGACAAAAATCCAAAACTTGAAAATACTGTTGCCTGTAATCGCCTAACCTTTACATGAGCCTCGTCAGATTCTCACCGTTCACATACAGAATCTGTTCATGACAGTTTATTGCATGAGAAGTTAGGGTTAACATTTTAACAATTCATTGCAATAACACAGCTAGAATACAAAAATAATTCCTGCCTTCATGCTGTCATATATTATTCCCAGAATTTAGTATATTTGATAATTTTTGTAATTGGCCAGCAACATCATTTTAATTCCCTGCAACTTCACAAAGGACTGAATACGCTTCAAATCATGTCTAGTTCAGCTACAAACCATTCCATCCATCTGGAACACAGTGAAATGGAACCAAAAGATGACTGGATGTCCTCAAGAGAACAGTCAAACGGAAATACTAGGAATAACAACATCTGCTTTTGAAGTAAATCTTCAACTTGAAAATATGCCAGAACAGCGACATCTCACATCGTACAGTGAGTCTGAGACCTAGTGTGACATCACGTCATATTTCTGTGTATCTGTTTGCTAATGATTCAAATTTTTCCTAGTCTGTTCATGCAGTCAGTCAACAACTGTAGTTTGAAAAAATACACAAAAACACACTTCCTAACTGGTTTGTGACATTTTTCCAGTTCGTATGATGATTGTGAATTGATGGTATGCCAGTGATGCAGACATTCATTGATTTATTTTAACAAGACTGTACATTGATTTGCTGTAACCTATTTGTGTCCTCATTAAAACCATGTGGAACAGCCTCTGTGTCAGGCAGGTGAGTGCAGCATACTGTGAACTAGACTAAGGTGAACTGAATCAGCACTTTGCCTCTGTCTGTCACAGAGAAACACTACTTCCAATAGTTCCATGGCACCTGACCAAGCCCCTCTGATCAATGTCGGAGTAGATATGCTTTCTTTCCTGCATGTAGAAAGTTGAACCAAAAGATTGGACAAATGACCATTGTGCCATTGCCAGTCTATAATATACACTGATCAGCCAACACATATTGACCACCTGCCTAATATGCTGTTGGTCCACCGTGTGCCGCCAAAACAGCACCGACCTGCCGAGGCATGGACTCTATAAGACCCCTGAAGGTGTCCTGTGGTATCTGGCACCAAGACATTAGGAGCAGGTCCGCCATGGATCCGCCATGGATCGGACTTGTTGGTCCAGCACATCCCACAGATGCTCAATCGGATTGAGATCTGGGGAATTTGGAGGCCAGGACAACACCTTGAACTCTTCATCATGTTCCTCAAACCATTCCTAAAAAATGTGTGCAGTGTGGCATGGCGCATTATCCTGCTGGAAGAGGCCATTGCCATCAGGGAATACCATTGTAGAACATTACCCAGAGCATCAGACCCTGTCGCCGGTTTGTGGTTTGTCCCTCCCCGGACCTCTGTCGGTAGGCACTCACTCCTGCTAACCAGGAGCACCCCACAAGCCTTGCCATTTCAGAGTTTTCTGACCCAGTCAACTTGCCATAACAATTTGGCCCTTGTTAAAATCTCTCAGGTCTATGCTCCTGCCCATTTCTCCTATATCCAACAATATTGGCTACAAGAAATGATTGTTCGCTTTATATCAAATCTATCCAGACCATGATGTGCCCTTGTTAGGAGATGATCAATGTCATTTTCTTCGCCTGTGTGTGGTCATAACATTTTGGCTCATCAGTGTACATCTGGAGTTGAAATGGTCTGCTGGTTAATGTAACTTGATGCAGAATATCACTATTATACCTCTCCTATGCCACAGTCTAAATAAATAACTACAGTACAGTATGCCATGACACTGATTATGTCTCACATAGGCAATTACAACCCTATTTCCAACAAAGTTGGGACGCTGTGTGAAATGTAAAGAAAAACAAAATGCAATGATGTGCAAATCATTTAAACCCTATATTCAATAGGAAATAGTGCAAAGACAGCATATCAAATGTTGAAACTGAGAAATGTTATTGTTTTTGGAAAAATATATACCCACTTTGATGTGAATTTGAATTTGATGCCAGCAACACGTTTAAACAAAGCTGGGACAAGGGCAACAAAAGAGTGGAAAAATTGTGTAATGCAAAAAAAAAAACCTAGTACAACATCTTACCACTAATTAGGTTAATTGGCAATAGGTCACTAACATCATTGGGAATAAAAAGAGCATTCCAAAGAGGATGAGTCTTTCAGAAGTAAAGACGGGGAGGGGTTCAACACTCTGTGAAAGACTGCGCAGGCAAATACTTCAACAATTTAAGAATAACATTTCTCAACATAAAATTGCAAAGAGTTTGGGGATCTCATCATCTACGGTACATAATATCATTAAAAGATTCAAAGAATCCAGAGAAATCTCTGTCCTCAAGGGAGAAGGCTGAAAAACAATATTGGATGTCCGTGACCTTTGGGCCCTCAGGCTGCACTGCATTAAAAACGGACATGATTCTGTAGTGGAAATCACTGCATGGGCTCAGAAACACTTATGAAAACCACTGTCTGTGAACACAGTACGTCGCTCCATCCACTAATGCACGTTAAAACTCTACCATGCAAAGAAGAAACCATATATAAACAAGATCCAGAAACGCTGCCGCCTTCTCTGGGCCCGAGCTCATTTAAGATAGACTGAGGTGAAGTGGAGAACTGTCCTGTGGTCGGACAAATCAAAATATGAAATTATTTTTGGGAATCATGGACGCCGTGTCCTCCGGGCTAAAGAGGAGAGGGACCATCTAGCTTGTTATCAGCGCAGAGTTCAAAAGCCAACATCTGTGATGGTATGGGGGTGCATTAGTGTACATGGCATGGGTGACTTGCACATCTGTGAAGGCACCATTAATACTGAACAATATATGCAGGTTTTGGAGCAACATATGCTGCCATCCAGATGACATCTTTTTCAGGGAAGGCCTTGCTTATTTCAGCAAGACGATGCCAAACCACATTCTGGCCATATTACAGCAGCATGGCTCCGTAGTAAAAAAGTTTTGGTGCTAAACTGGCCTGCCTGCAATCCAGACCTGTCACACTTTTGAAAACATTTGGTGCATCATGAAATGAAAAATACGACAAAGGAGACCCTGAACTGTTGAGCAGCTGAAATCCTATATCAAGCAAGAATGGGAAAACATTTTACTTTTAAAACTACCGCAGTTGGTCTCCTCATTTTCCAAACAATTACAGAGTGTTGTTAAAAGAGGTGATGCAACACAGTGGTAAACATGCCCCTGTCCCAACTTTTTTGAAACTGCTGCCGCTGACATCAAATTCAAAATGGTCATGTATTTTTCCAAAGACAATAACATTTCTCTGTTTCATCATTTGATATGTTGTCTTTGTAATATTTTCAATTAATTATAGGGATAAATGATTTGCACATCATTACAATCTGTTTTTATTTGCATTTTATGCAATGTCCCAACTTTTTTGGTAACAGGGTTGTATATATTTTTATGAAGCAAAACTTTATGTTAAAAAAGTTTGCTTGCTAGAAACCGCCTGAAAACATAACATTTCTCATCCAAACAATTGTAGTATCAAAGTTTAAGACCGAAATTGTTATTGATAACGGCTTCAAAGAATATTTTACAAAAGTAGAATATATACAGTGCTTTCCAAACCCATGACTAATTCTCACATTTACTGAATTACTATAAAGCCATACCCTGAAATTTAATTCTGTTTTATATTCTATTTTAAAACACTGACTATCAAAATCCATTATTGTAAGGTCACATTTTTAGTTATGTGGGAGATGTTTGTAAGGAAAATAAAAAACAGAAATATGTTGCTAGCAAATATTCAACTCCTATACATTTTAACCCATTCTTGGATGATTTGCTTCAGTTTGTTCAGGTTGGTTGAACAACAGTAGTAGACTGCAATTTTGAAATAGTGCTATAGATTGTCAATGTCATTTAGGTCAGGACTATGACTGGGCCACTGTAGAATATAGACCTTTTTGTGATTGATCTACTCCATTGTTGCTTTGGTCTTGTGATTATTGTCTTAATGAAAGGTATCATTTTTTCCCTAGCTTTAGTTTTTAGCAGACTGCAGGTTCTCTTGTAGTATTTCTCTGTATTTTGCTTCAACCATTCTTGCTTTTAAATTTTACAATTTGCATAGCTCCTGCTGATGAGAAGCGTCCCCACAGCATGATGCTGCCACCACCATACTTCACTGTAGGGATAGTGTTCATTGACACATTGGCAGTGTTAGATCCCCGGCACACATAGCATTTTGGGTTTTTGCCTAAAAGCTCTATCTTGGTCTCAAAACAATTTTTGCAGAGCCCTTGTTATGGTTGACTGCTGCACTAATATTTCACTACTAGCCACTAAATTCTGTAGCTCCTTCAAAGTGATTCTTGGCCCCATCTGTGGCTTCTTTCACAACTCTCCTTATTGTTTTAGTGCTAGGTTTTGAGGGACAGCTTTTTCTTGGTGTTATGCAGCTCCCAGATTATTACTGTGCTCACTGGGTTATCCGAACATTTATTTTGTACCCTTTTTGTAATCCGTTAATTTGTATTATCTCTGAAATCTGTAGTGTTCTTTTGTCTTTATTTTCCTTCAAATTAACAGCCTGACCATTGATCCTTGTTTTTTTGTGTGTTCAGTGTGTTTTTAATCCAGAAAATGTGACATCAACTTCAACAGTTCAGAGGTCAGGGCCAAAAGTAAGATCATTAGGGAAACCGGAAGCTTCCACAACAAAGGGATTGAATACTTATGCAAGCAACATATTTGTGTTTTTTCATTACAAATATTTGTCTAAATAATATAATACCAGTTTCACCTTTAAATAATAGATTTTGACTGTAAAATATCCAACAGAACAGAGAGATTTGCTCAGGGGTTTGAATACTTTTGCTAGGCAGCGGGTACACATCTACAGTACCAGTCAAAGGTTTGAACACACTTACTCATTCAAGGGTATTTCTTTAGTTTTACTTTTTTCCACATTGTAAAATAGTGAAGATATCAAAAATAACAGATCTTAATCAAAATACATTTCATATTGTTCTTTGAGAGAATGAAAACAATGTGCAAAGCTATCATCAAAGCAAAGGATGGCTACTTCGAAGAATCCAAAGTTATCTGTGGCTGTGTGGAGGCAGCACTGTTCTTCAGGGTTTTTACTGTTTTCCAGAATTTGGAAGATTACAGGTAGATAGCGTATTTATATATTAGTTTACATTTGCTTTTCAAATATGTTTTATACATAGCTTTCTCAATGTCTTAACAGTCTGCCAGTCCAAGCTAGAAATTGTTTTTCTAGCATTTGCCCACACCACATTTATTTTATGATTACATCAGATATTTTAGAATTAAACCAGGGATTGGATCTGTTCTTGACTCTTATCCTCATATATGGAACATGCTTATCTGGTATAGAGGTAAAAAGACTAGTGAAATACTGTAGTGCTAGCTTGGACTCTGGAATGCTTGAAGTTCAGTCAAGATCACTTATTGAGAGGTTCTGTAAAAAAGCTGTTCAATAAAATTTCTTTTAGGGATAAAATGTGGTTTGGCCTTAGTAATTTGGAACCCACTATAACCCACAGGGCTCAGGTCAGATGTGCAAAGAGGACACAAAGAGAATACAAAGTCAATGGAGTGCTATTTGGCAAACAAATTCAGGACTGGCTCTAAGCCCCCTGCCCCCAGAAGCTCAGCTATCATATTATTAAGTTAGGGATAATCAACAAGGAGGTGTGCATTCTGTAGAAGACAATGCGCTACATGAAAGGTGTGACCTATGATGCATTAGTCAATTCTAACTTATTAAATGTGACTTTGCATCCTTGAATGCATATCTTGCCATGCCTTTCTGCTTTTCGTCACTGCTTGCTCAACTGGGAAGTATTTGCTGTAACCTATGAATTGGAGGAGACTCATTCTCCATCCAATAACCACAAATGAGCCTGCAAGTGCCCAATTGCCATAAAGAGTCATTAGAGCATGACGAGACAATGTCTGACATCGTACCCATCCACCCCGGTGGGAACCTCAGGCACTTTTGATATTCTGCAAGGATTCAAATTCCTGGCCTCAGTTGAAAAGTTGTACTGCCTGATTGGGGGCCCTTATGTTTGTTTGATTCCATGAGCTCTGGCTGCCTCAAGCAACCACAAAATGCAGGGCCTTAAACTTAACCCAGGTGTATGTTACTAACTGATGCCCCCCCCCATTGGCTATAAGAAATAATAGATTTTGACTGTAAAATATCCAACAGAACAGAGAGATTTGCTCAGGGTTTTGAATACTTTTGCTAGGCAGCGGGTACACATCTACAGTACCAGTCAAAGGTTTGCACACACTTACTCATTCAAGGGTATTTCTTTAGTTTTACTCTTTTCCACATTGTAGAATAATAGTGAAGATATCAAAAATAACAGATCCTAATCAAAATACATTTCATATTGTTCTTTGAGAGAATGAAAACAATGTGCAAAGCTGTCATCAAAGCAAAGGATGGCTACTTCGAAGAATCCAAAGTTATCTGTGGCTGTGTGGTGGCAGCACTGTTCTTCAGGGTTGGCAATGCATTCGATGCTTGCTTCAAGGCAGGCAACAGCCAACCGGGCTTGCACCTGCTGCTCAGGATGATTAGGTGCTCCCGCTCTATGAGGCTGATACGGGGACATCGTCAAAAGAGGGAAGACTCACAAAGCCGGCAGTCCAGATGGCATTCCAGGTTGCGTCTTAACAGTGTGTGCCAACCAGCAGACTGGTGTCATTATGAACCTTTTCAACCTGTCGCTGTCCCAGGCTGTAGTTCCATTTGTTTCAAGCAAACATTGATTTTCTCAGTGCCCCAGAAAACCAAGGTGACATGTCCAAATTACTTGTACCCCATCACACTCATCCTGTCATTATATGGCGCTTTGAGAAGATTGTCATGGCCCACATAAAACGCAAGTCGCCTACCACCACAACAGATCCGCAGAGAATTCCAATTCCACATAACACCACAAGAAGAACACCCACTCGAGATGGTTATTCATTGACCAGCATCCAAACTCGTGAAGCAATGCTGCAGTATACAGCAGTTTTAAGTTCCTCAGTGTCCACATAACCGAGGACTTGTAAATGATCGTCAATGCCACCACTGTTATTAAGAGAGTACAAACAGTTACTCTGTTCCCCAGCGACCAAAGAACTTTGGCTTACCACCCAGGGTCCTCTGCATTTATCATTGCTACAACATTGAAAGCATCCTGATTGGCTGCATCACAGCCTGGTATGGGAACATGTCTACACACAATGACAAAGTCCTTCAGTGGGTGATGAAGGCAGCAAAACGGATCACTGGGGCGGTGCTCCCACCCATCTACAGTAGGACATTTATACAAATAAATGCCTGATGAAAACCTGCCACATTATCAAGTACCATTCATACCCTAGCCAGCTACTGTTCATTCACCTATCGTTGGGGCCACTGGGGACAGGAGCAAAACATACTGTATAGTCTCATACCATACAAACAGATACACATATAATTGTGTAAATATGTATGTACTGTATTTATTGTTGTTGTTATTATTTTTACTATAGTATAAGTACTGTTATTATTATTATTATTCTGTTCTAACATAATTTTTGTTTCTATTTATAGTAAACATCTTGCTGTTATCTGCCTTTAGTATCTAGTATCTTACCACTACAGTATGCACCGCTCAGTCCAGTCTAGATCTCGTTGTTCTTTTTCTTATTGTTATTATCATAATTATTACAACATTATTTCACATTATTGCATGCCACCTGCATGAAAACAACCAAATTCATGATAATTTGATCAATATATAGCCAACAAACTCTCATGTGATTGGACAAGAGTACAAAAATATTGACAAAGTGGCAGAGACGAAGACATGCACATACAGCAGTGGATGAGTCAATTCAGGGCCAGCCACAACTGTATTGAATCCAAAAAATTCATTATTTCCTTCATTTCCTATTTTTTCCCTGGTATCTCTTTGCATATATTAACTCGCGGGTGCCCTTGTGCACTGTTTGAATTCGCAACTTATTTTGCGAGTGAATAAAACGTGAGTGTTATACTCGGTGTGCCAAGTAAAGCACATTGGGATCATAGTAACTAAATACAGGTTGTAGAATATAATTCTGTGATTAGATCCATAAAAAAAAAATTTCGGCACATGATATTTTACCTCGGATGTCTATCGCTTGGCACCGTTCGTGTATTACCATTATAAACAACCTTGTTATATTACCAATGTATTCATCTAATATATGGTATATTGGCTATCCTACATTCAGACTCTACCCTATAATTGTCAGTCACAGATGCACAAAAGTCACGTGAAAAGAAAATGGCAGGAATCGAATAGGAAATGTTTTTGTCGTCTCAACAAATGATTCATTTGGGTAATATAACTTTTCAATCAGGGAAAAGGGTAGAAAACTAGTTAATAACTGTTATTAGATGCCAAATCCGCTTCAGCGCCCCAGTGCAATACATAGTGCAGTGTCTTCCTGCACCCAGAAGCCTCTTTAGGGGGAGTAGTGGTGGGAGAGACCAGGTGCCAGTCCTACAGGCATGCACTGATTATTATTCATATTGAGTCCAAACCAGGCCCAGGGTTAATCAATTATTTAAAACATAGGCCCAGTCATGACCAAGACAGTTGGGCCACACTACGTCATATTGGGTCAAGCTCAGGACTGCCACCCTAAAACGTTCAGGTGGATGTGGTGAGACTGTAGTTTATGGCTTCTCAGTGGCATCATGTCACACCTATTGTTCAGAACCGCTTCTTATGGCTGCCGGTCCTGTTCACTAACTCACCATCTTTGCGATGATATGTGATTTCCACCTTGCGCTCCTCTGAGCCCATCAGAGCTTGTGCCACCTGGCTGACGGCGTGTGTGCTAGTGTGCTCGCCGTGGAGGAAGTCACAGGTGCACGGCTTCTGCATGACGTCCGGTCTGGAGTAGCCGGTCATCTCACAGAAGCCGTCATTACAGTAGATGATTGCACAGTTCTGCACCCGGGCATTGGCTATAAGAAATTTCCTATCTGCAAGGAAACAAAAACAATACACAACGCTATAGAACTAATCTGTTTGTAGTCTATAGGTAATACATTCATAATGGAGGTTTGTGTAGCCAAACACAGACCAGTATTTGATTTTGTTAATATTAATGTGGTATCATTTTCAATTACTGTTGAGAATTTGTCACAGCACTTGTTTCTTTGAGTACAGCTATTGACTTGGACCGGAGCATAACAGAGTACATTATTGACAACGTATTCTTTAAACCAGCAAACCACGTTGAATGGAATGTTGACTCATAAGAAAACTGCTTTTAAAACGCAACTTTATTCTAACTCTACCACTTTCATAAAAGGACTAAAAACACAAACGCCACAATTACAAAAAATAACTATTTGATTACAACGATTGTACCAGGACGGTATACTTACTCTGTCCCTCGAATTTCCGTATTATTATTCCAAGAAATGTATTTTGTGGCGCAACGTGACCTCTTCGTACAGGCATGATTACTCCGTGTTCCTGAGCAAAGGCGCGTTCGCAATGCGATCCCGAAGTTGCAGTTGTTGCTTCCTATTGACGGTATTTCCTTTGTCCACAAATCATTCTCCGCGCACGCACTTTCCACTTTTAAATGACCTTTCCCAAATTTACTAGAATATCAGCCAGCATGCATACCGGAGCATTTGTATGACTCCTTGCCGATACGCACGGAATCGGGGAGGATTTTTTCTTGCGTCAGATATAGTTTGTAAACCATTTCTAGCTGAAGATGGATGCGATCTTGACGTTCTCTGTGGCGATGTAGTGGACGAGAATAGAGGACAGGGGCTGATATGCCAGGGGGAGTGACGTTACCCCTTAGGGGCTTGGTGCACAGCACTGCCACATCGGGTAAGGTTCATTCGTAGAGCTGAGAAACTTCACAATTAGTCATGTTGTCTCGACCTGTATAGTCTTTTTTAATGTCGTTTTGAAGACCCTGGTAATAGGTGCGCTATGAATGATTTATGCTCCTGTTTTTTAATATAGCCTATGCTGTGTATATAACGTTTATATGTATTAGCCTATTTATGAAAATACTTAAATCTGAGTTTAGTAGTGAGAACGAATTAATCCATAGGTTAATGAAGGATGTACTTCGTCCATCGTATTTTGTATATCCTTACTATACAGCTTGAGATTTACCGTTTCGAAATGATTGCATGAGAGCATTCAGTAACAGCTTGTGAGCAGCATATGCTGTAATAGCGCACGTGGACTTGTCCATGGTGCTGAAGTTTCAGTGATGGCGCATGGGCGTGTTTGAGACAGCTAGACTTCCCTTTTTATTTTTAGCTCTGTTGAATGTTTTGAATGTGTATTCTTCTGATTTTTGTCCCAAAACAAATCAAATGTACTCAATGGGTCATACATTGAACCTCATGAATACCACAAATGCCCAATTGAGAGCTCTAATCTCTGTGTAAAAAATGCAGTTGTGTGCAGAATGAATGAAAAGCCCTTCTTACTTTCCAACAACATCTGTCCCTGTATTTCAGTAGGAATCTCACCACCCATCTGCTCCATTGAGAAAACAGGTTGAGTGAAGGCATGAGCTACAAACACAAGAATATCTTCAATAGAGGGCCCTAGCATGTGTTCTCCAACAGTCCCCTCTTTGCAGTTTTGTTTCACTATAAGCCTTTACTTGTGGAGAGTAAAGTCTTGCATAATACTCTGTCTTCCTGCGATTTATTTTTAGAAGAACATCTTAATCTCTTTCTAATATCTTCTACTATTTGTATAACAAGTAACTGCAGAATATATCACAAACAAGAACTGTACTATCTTGTGTGGGTAATTATATGCAACAGCATACACTAAGATGTTATGCTGGAGAAAAAAAAAACTGTTTACTGTAAAGCTTGTGGTTGCAGACATTTTTCATTGAATCAGTGAAAGGATTTGTCTTCAACTTTCAATTTAACAATGTTTTGGCTTTTCGGGATGGAACCATAGTTAAGTAAATTTGAATGTATTTTAGCCATCAGCTGATGTGCTGTGATATCTGTAAGGCATGTTGGTCACTGTGGCTTAGCAGAGCTGTTGGTGTGGCTTACAGGAAACGCATGCTAGAGCTTTATCTGTGAGCTTTTATTCAATCACACTCCCATTAAGGGAGTTGTGAGGCCTCACCCATTACTCATTGTACAGTTGCACCAGTCTCACTGGGACCCTGTAGATATGAACCCAGCTGGTCATCATTCACCCAGAATCAACTTATGTTTAATGGGAAAACCATGCTTTTTAATGTCCTCCATATGGTTGTACAATAAAAGGTGAATTTTGTATGTTGAAATTGATATGTTCTTGGAAGAGTGCGATATCCATCAAATACATGTTACTGTAGCCGGTGCCAGAGATCTAACTATTGGATACATCTTAGTCACGAATGTGTGTTTGATTTATGTAATAAAATATGCTGAGTGTTTACAGCAAAGGATGGTTGGATGGGTGAGGGGTGATATTTACTGACCTCATTTCAGTGTTCCACACAAGGCAAACCGTCTCCCGCTGAGCCCTCTGTGCCCCCTGGGTATGGACATTACAGATGCTCCAATCTGGTCTCTCGTCTCACAGCAGCCGAAGTCTTGAGTGTGAAAGACTGGAAATAGAACTAGCTGACTCTGCTAGAGCTAGCGTATGTAGCGGCTCATGGATTGCAGCCATCAGGGCACCTATGCCAGCTGTGGTTTCTGAAGTTCTGATGAGAAGTAAATACTTCTGCTAAGATAAGGGATGGGCTATTGTCTTGACTTAGTTTTTGGACAAAAAACCTTGTCTTTTCCATGCTCTTACAGAGTAATAGTGTGCCACCATGTTTTAAACTGCCTGCAATGCTAAGCGGTGACTTACCATTTAGCTGCAATCTGCAGAAACAGCATACAGCAGGATACAAACAACAACATGTCAACATGCGGAATGTACACTATCGATAAAATTAATTAATAAATAAATATCCTATAGCTCTGAGATACAGTAAATATACAGTTTATTGAGAGGATTCATCTATGCATGCGATGAGTGTCCTAAATTTAATCATTGTTTTATTGGTTACAACGGTGTTTATTGCTACTGCAAAAGTCCACCAGGCAGTCAAACTAACTGCTGCACTGGACATGTCGTTGCCGGTGGAGATGAGCCTGACCCGAGTAGTGTCATTGGCGAATTTGAGCATTTTGACCGACGTGTCTTCGGGGTTGCAGTCATTTGTGTAGACCGAGTGGAGTGGGGAAAGTCCGAAACCCTCCAGTGTCCCTGGGCTCTGAGGCACAGTTACTTTGAGTGAGCTAAATGACATGAAGTATCTCCCTTGAGTAATGCTGCACACATTTCCCCTGGATCGTGTCCAATACTCGGCAGGGATCGAACACCGCGGTCTGTTGTTCCCATTCAGTTTACTGTGCACAGTTTGGAGTAGTCTGACATTAAGAATGACATTCAAATCCCCAATCACAGCCTGTACTAGAAAGCTGCATTGGAATATGATTGCCAGCATTATTCAGTTAAAGATATTGAAAGCCTCAATGTCCAGAAACATTAATAGTGAGCTATGCAATTCAGTCATTGGATAATAAAATCAACTGTAGCCCAGTGCTGTTCCGGCTTGTTGCACGTTTGATTAATATTATGTTTTATCTATGTATGCAGTGAGCATTATTGATAAGGTCCTTGCAATGTAACATGGGACACTATGCACACTGCTTATTGGTTTTTCTGATTTTCTGGATATTGCATGGCTATTTTGAAATCAACATTTTCCAGCGTGATAGACTTTCACTGTTCATTCATTTTCCCCTTAATCTCTGGGAATTTAGAGCAATTTGAAAACAGCAGCCAGAGCCTAATCCAGGTCTCACGGCAGGCAGGCGGTCACACAGGCAGGCAGGCAGGCAGGCGGTCACACAGGCAGGCAGGCAGGGACTGCATAACTCTGTCCCCTGCAGTGCAAGGCCTGCCGCTCTGCTCCTCTGTCTCACCTCTGTCTCTCTCCACCTGTCTCTCTCTGTCTTCCTCTCTCTGTCTGTCCCTCTGTCTCTCTCTTCCTGGCCCTCTTTCCTCACCCCCCCACCATCTCTCTGTCTCTGTCCAGCACACACATTGCTACTGATTAGGGCCACCCTGGTAAGACATCACAGCAGAGAGCTTACTCATTGTCCATATAAACCATTACTGTCCCATCTCGGAGAATAATCCATGGCACAAAACACAAAATAGAGTGCTGCACTTATACCCTGCATCCGCACGCAGCCAAAACCATCTGCCGTGAATGAGAAAACAAAAGCCGAAAACAGAATGAATGGGAGCCCTCACCTCCGCCCGTTCGCAATACAACGTTAACAACCTTCTCTAATCTCCGAGCAGTTGATGCCTGGGCACACATTTGGAAGTTATAGACTTATCAATTGTGATTACAAAGTGCCAAACTGTGTGGAATTGGCTTTTGGAGGGCGGGTCGTCCGGGTTGAAAACAGAAAACAATAAGCTCATTGATCGTCACAGCCTAGTGGCGTTGGAGAAGGTGCCATAAATGATCCATCACCACGGCCTTAAGATAATGTGTGCTGTGGTAAAACCTCCCAATTATCCTGCACAGTCCACAGCTTGCTCTGTGACCTGGCCTCCCCTCGTATTTTTTCCATTCATTTGCAGGCTGATAAGTGTGGCACTATTGTGTGTGTCTCCGGCTCTTCCATCTTCAGGGAGGTGCTGCAGGGCCCCGGGTGTATAGATGCGTACACATGGCAGGCCAGGCACATTGCAGGCTAGGAGTGATAATTCACCCTGATGTCACCCACAAATAGGGCAATGGCCCGCAGTGCACCGCTGGCGTTGTCTATTATCACCGCCCAAGCTGGGACCGCAGGCTCATCTCAAAGCTACATGTCATCTATTCCTTCTATTATCTCCAGTCTGACACAGCGTAACTGTATTAGTGAGCCGATGGCGTCCATCCAGAACTCAAAACCTGGAAATATGCACATCACTTAGAAAACAGAAGGAGCAACTTGAATGCTTAGGGGATATTACATTGAATTCCATTACAATAATAATTGACCAAACTTCAAGTAAGTCTTTAAAATGTTTGTATATAAATCAAATGGCCAGTTATTTAGTGAATGAAGTATATATTAACACAGTATAGTAATAGAGATTAACATACCTAGGTAGGACATCAGCATGGCTGTTTTTTTTGTCCTATTTCACGTTATCTGGGCACAGATATGAACCCATCTAGTATGAGAATTGACTTTAAAACCTTCCATCATTTCCAAATGTTTGTGTTATTGTCTCCCACACAGCTGATACAGCTACAAGTTCCCCTATTTCTCCAAAGGAAACGACTTCTTATGTCTTCAACAACACCGGAGTGTTGATCGTTCTCAGGACCCAGAACCATAGCTTTGCCATTTTCAATGCTAAATGTGTCATCCTTGAGTTTTTTTTTTTTTCAAAAGTACCAATTTTCCATCATAAATAATTAAAAGGTGTTGCACATTGAAAATGTTGCCTGAAAACCATTACACGAGGAGACAAAGAGAAGATGAAAGGGCACATCATCAGAGAAGAGTGGGAGTAGGGTGTGTTTTATATGGAAAATACGCTGGGTGCAATAACTATATGAAACCCCCTAAATACCAGACCAACATACAGGGAATAGGGTGCTTCTTCCCGTGGGGGGAGGCTATTTGGAGGCTGGAGGAGGCTCAGGAAGACATTGGATCTCCACCTTGAGGGAGGGGCAGGGTGACATTGGCTTTCATTTTTTTTTATACCTGACTTTTATTTATTATGTTGGGAATGTCAGATTTTTCTCTTTTGTTAGTGTAGATGTTTTAATTTATGTAAAAATTAATCAGAGACGTACTTCATTTTCATATACAAAATGTTGATAGCCTTTGTCTCTGTACATTATAACATATTTTCTAAGAAAAATCACAAGTTATGAATTGTGCATGTATGGCTGCAGAAATAAAGCAGTGTTTAAGATGTACAATGGGGAAAGATAATACGTACATGAGGGTTAGTCTTTGGTAGAGCACAAAATGCAGGTTTGCTATACAGAGAGCATTTTGCAGTTCTTTCAAAGCGCAGTGTATTTAGTCTGTGGGTTAGCGAGTGGATAATCCATGAATGAGGACATGATTGTGGACCAGGTGGCTAGTTTGTAAGGCCCTGGGGAGGAAGTTCTGCAGGTGGAGGGAGGATTTGGTAGTGATTTACCTTTAACCCTTTGCAGGGATTCTTGGGAATGGAGGGTACTACTGTATCTGCAGTAGCATTAGAACACAGTAGATCAAACGGATTGCTATTTGAATATCCATGGGGGATTGACTTAATGTCATTGCTACACAGACACGTTCACATGAATATGTAATCATGCTATACACAAAACCTAACAGCCATTATCAAAACATCAGGAAATTAAAATTAAAATTGCAGATTAACGATAGAGCTGTTCTGTTGCTTTATTTTCTTTATTTTTCTTGATATGGCTGTCACAGGAAATGGAATAGCTTCAAACTGTTGGTGTCCTCTTGGTAAGTTTAGAATGGAGACAGTTCATTACCGCTGTTGTCAAACTGCTGACAGGTCCCAATGGAATGAGAACCTCATTGCTGTGAGATCCATCCGGTCTGCGTGATCAGACGTTTCCATGGCAACTTCCGTGCCCCAACGGATCCCTGTCGGCTTTTTCTCAATGTAAATTGACTTTCTTTAATTCTAAACCTGTGATGTCTTCATAGCCAATCAGCCAGGCTTCACATCTGGCCTTTAAATTTGGAAGCCTGGGATGACTTCCAAATCACTGTAATGTGTACCATTTTCATGTCATTTGGACTCTTGGCAAACTCAGCTGTTGGCAGAATTGACGTGTAGCTTGTTAATACACTTCGATACAATAAAATGCAACAACCGGGTGACAGCTTATCCTGTTACATCATCCAGATCTCTTTGTGTCTTCACCACATGTAAGGGGCATCCACTGCATTCAACAGGCAGGGACTCGCCCCTTTCCTCTGGCTCCATCTGCTTGGTACAGCCCACACCTCTTTGTGGGTTGTCTGTCTGCACAGCAGAGCTCCTCTAGAGGACTAGACACAAAAAGCCCTTCTGCCCACCCAAATCTACACCCTCAAGTCATGTAATGGTTCAATCAAGCAGCCATATTTCCTTCAGTCTCTTTCTTTAGGCCAATATTCTCAATCGCTGGATTTACTTTGAGTTTCCGGTGCTGTAAATTGCCCTGACTTACCCAGAAATCAGCATGGCGTCTGTCACAGAAAGGTCGTCCACACTGATTGGAAATTCAGGCTGCATCATTCAAGGTGTTCAGGAATGACAAGGAACGATCATTTGATGCAATAAAATTCACTAGTTACCCTTTATTAAATTAAAATGAGCTGCAGAATTAATTAATGACTCATATTTCAAGACCAGGCAAAAGATCAGTTTATTAAATGTGCAACGCCTTTATTTTGATCCCAGTTGTTAGGAACAGCTCATCTGACAGCCTGTTATTGTTTTAATTTTAGCTGCCTCATATCCTCTCACTACCAGCGCAGAGATTGTAATTAAACCTGCTATCGTTATTAAAATGTAGCTACTGCCTTAGAGAACCATTTCTAATTGCTATCTTACAATATTTCCTCACACTCCTTCAGTGAGTTCATCTTTGAATATGCATTGTTGCATCATTTGTCCTATGGTCAAGTTATACTGTAAGTTCCTTAGTATACTGATTATGTGTCAATATATGCTATTTATGATATTTAATTTAATTGGTATAGATTTTAATTGATAATTATATTCAGATCTACTTAGCTGCTTTAGAGACATCTATTACTTCCTGGCCAGAATGGCTGGTAAGACAAATCAAATTGTATTTGCCACATGCTTCCTTAATAACTGTAGGAGCCATTTATTATGTTTTGCATTATGGTTATTATTATACTTATTTTCCTCCTTATATCCACAAACATATCTTCTAATTTGGCACCTGTCTGACCCACCCCCTTTGATGAGCTGGGATACTGATTATATATACCTGACAGGTGAGATAGTGGGGAGCATGAACAGTTTTCAACCAAACAGCCACACGGAAAACGGATACATACACACTCAGACCTTTACACACATATGAGAAATGCATGATTTTACTGTTGAAAAAGAGACGAATGAATGGACAAAAATGGACATTTGGATTCCTCCTTTTTGTTTGGACTGTATGTGTTGGAACCACCCCCTGGACACTGATAAGTGGCATCAAGAGCAAATGTAATTTTTGCCATTACAACAACATGTGTTCAGCACGGTTGGTCTGGATGAAGAAACTCTAACTTTTTTTTGTCATGTACTCTAGGCTTTAAGACACTGTAAGGTAGCCTATCATGTTATATTGAATGATTTATAAAAAGCTGTATACTGCCCTCTTGAGGAAATTAACATCATGTACATTTACAATTATTTAGATGAAATGGACTGAATCCCACCATGGTATGAATCATATAACATTACACTGTAATGCAAGCAATTGTCACCTTATATCTATTAATTGCCATCAGTTACACGCTTCTCAAAGGGTACTGTATGAATAAATCAGGCAAACCATTTGTAAAAGACAAATCCAACCTCAGACATGCCTCATGTGTCACCATGACCTCTAGACATCAGTAGAAACTCCCCTACACGCCATAACACGCGATTCATCGGTTTTGATTTTCTTGCGTAGTGGCTGGAAAGGAATGTTTTTAAATACGTTTCATTAAATTTAATGACAAAGTGTTATATTGAATTCAAATTATTAACGTATTTGTCCTTAGGAAAGTGACTAGCTGATCATCAAAAATAGAAAATGATACAGATTGTTAGATGAAGATCTGGATTATTTTTCAAGATTATACAAAAGGTAAGAATCATATGGGTTCTGGATTTGGACTTCAGACATTGCTTAACTAACTTGCTAATTGTTGATTGGAGAAATCTATAGACTGTGGAAAAGTATATAATTGAGCTGGACTTCATATAGCGGGAAAGAACGCTTCTGTCAATCACATTCTGCCGCAAGGGGACACTGTCTCCACTGTATTAGATTCTTAACAGTTGCCTTGAAATGTGTTCTATATCGAGACGGATCTGAAGCTGTTTTTATGTGAAAGAACACCAGAATCTCTTAGAGAAGGCCTTTGTCGTATGTTTCTGCAGGTGCTTCGGAGCACTTTGACAGCCTTATCAACAACTGCTGGAGGTGACCTTATACTCTAATGATGAATTATCAACAATGAGCATGTTATTTAATGTCTTGAACAATGCCAAGGGCTATTAGGCAAAGTGATGGGACGTAGCACTTATGGCTTTTGTAGTTATTCATGGGAAATGTGAATTTGCAGAGATGTAAGCAGAGTCCTTCACACTATTGATTATTCACTGACTTGTGAAGTGAACACAATCCATATGGGTTTCAGACAGGGACTGGACCAGTAAAGCCATTTAGGTACAATGTGTTGAAGACTGACAGGCTGTATACGCTCTGGGGGAAGCGCATGGAAAGAGGCAGGCTATGTAACTGCTGTGTGGATGGTTGAATAGGAAATGGAACTAGTTGAGTTTGAATAGGAAAAATTGTGGTTGTAAGGAAAATAGCCCACAGGACGAATTTCCGTGTGCAACGGCTATTCGTTTCAGCCACTGCAAAGCAATTTACAGCCTCATAAACAATTACAGTCATGGCTGGGCAATTTGCCCTTAAAACAGGACATTGTGCATCCAAAATTACTACTGACACCCAATGAAGCAGAAAGCAGATTGGAGGTAATTATTTCAGCACAGGGAGGTTTTGGCTGTCGGGTAAAAGCAGTCTGAAAAGACTGTTCCATAAATGGTTTCATTTTTATGAATGGCGTGCATTGGACTCTATACTAATGCTTTGTATCACCTGGAAAATACTTTTTTAAGCTAATGGCTTTATTTATAACTTAAATTAAGCTTGGTTTAATGCATACAGTTAGATAACATATTGTGAACTTGCACATACACAACATACAGTCACATTTGCCTAAATAGTTTCACAGCTATGGAAACAATGATCAAAATTGACTTAGAATATTGAGGTGAAAGACAATGGAAAACCTTACAGTGGAAGGACTGGTAGTGTTATATGTCCCTACAGTAAGCATCACAGTATCTCCTTTTGTAGTGGACCTTCCATACCAGTTGTCTTTTGTTTGTTCAATTTTTATGTGCCCTTTATTATGTCAGCCGTAAAAGCAGTTTGACTTTCTCAGGCCTGCAGATTTGTTTGGGAGTAATAAAGTATTATATTTTCCTATTATTTCATGTTCTTGTCTGTTGTTTCATAACTGCAACCGTTTCTTCACTTATAGCCCTGCTTTTTAACACATGCTGCTAGGCTAGAGAAATGTAATTGACTGATCATAGAACTGACTCTGATAACGTGATATATTTTATAACAGCAGGGGGCAGGATTGACCATTATATGACTGGAACTGTTTGAAATAACCTCCAAAGCTAGATAAGAGTTGTCAAAGTACTGAAAATTGAAAAGGCTTTTCTTAAAGAGTTGGTTTGAAATGTTTTTTTTAAGTAGATGGTTACATGAATGCACCTGTGTGATACTTACTGGCCAGTAAAAAGCACCCGTTGTAGGAAAGATACAGATCTAACATTTTAGTCAAAATAAATTGATTTAAGAGTTCGGGGTAACCTCTTTCTACTGAATGTTGAACAATAAATTAAACAATGAATTCGGGGGTTGTTGTTCTGTGCATCAAAATCCCGGTTGGCCCTCAGTTCAAACACAAATATCTAGGAACTGAACTTGATATGTTACTCATCACACGTAGCATAATTGTATTATTTGTCCCAGCCTGTGCTAATTATCCATTCTCAAGCAGAGGAAAACAACTTG
Organism: Esox masquinongy; assembly: GCA_016801175.1. Classification (NCBI taxonomy): domain Eukaryota; kingdom Metazoa; phylum Chordata; class Actinopteri; order Esociformes; family Esocidae; genus Esox; species Esox masquinongy. Next base: position 61,621 of record JACXGI010000035.1, read on the forward strand.
TTTCAGAGGTTCTCAGACAGATGCTCCTTTGGTGACCTCTGTGGGACAGGCAGACAGACCTGTGTGACTGGTCATATGAAGCAGTACTGCACTGACCATGCGTGACAGTGTCAGATTACCATACTGTAGTCAGGCGAGCAGAGCTGGGCTAAAGCCTGCCATATGGACCAGGCTGAGAAGAGGAACCCTCCCCAGCTCATTATGGCCACAATGGCAGTCTCATCTAGGTGGCACTTAAGGGTACCGCTAAAAATATTAGTGGAAATATAATAGCCTACACCGATCAGGTCTGTGTGCTCACTGTCTTGGTATGCATCTAAACCAAGACGCAGACATACTAAACTAGGAAGTGATATTTTCCTTCCAATATAGCAAGGAGGTGGAAAGAGTTGTTCAGAAGCCCGGTTATGATAAAAGTGTAATGGAATGGGTCTATTGAGGGGGAAATGCCGTCATACCTATGTAACATTCATATCATTTGAATTATGAATCAGCGTGAGGAGAAGTCTGTTCTAAGTTGTTGAATATTTAAAGGATTGAGTATACAGATCAGCATATTGACAATGGGAGAATACTAATTTCCTTCTTACTGTTTTTGACGAGAGGTTAAACAGAATGCTAACTGCATAATTTAGTTTTATTTTAGCATTTTCTTACCTTTGATAGTTGTTTTGGTTGTTGAAAAGCTTTACTGTTTTTAATTTCCCATCAAAAAATGTCAGCTGAAAAATGAATTTATGGGAGGAAGCTGCATGTAAATGAGAAGAACATAGGTGAGTTCTGTGTTTTACATTACAAACAGTAAAACAAGTCCTTACCCTGTATTGCAAACATACAGTATTAACCCTTACAATCACTTTCTTTGGTACATTCAAGAGAATTTCCTAAGTGCCTTAGATATAAGCAAAAGACAACTGTGCAGCCAAACTATGCCAGTCTACAGACCCCCACTTGTCATGTATTGAGCAGAGTAGTCTTACATTAGCACAGAAAGGGAATTTATGTTTAACTAGTTTGGAGCTTGTGGCAGAGAAACACAATCTCTTTTGTAGCGTTATAATTCCTCTCTCTGGTTGGAATGTGCTTCTTTTGTGAAGGAGGGAGCCCATGCAGGTGAGTGTCTAACAGTAAGGAAATCAATATGATGTAAATTATTAAGAGCTCAGGAATGCGTCTGACCCCCACTGTCTTGCACCAGGCCGGGCTCTGAAGGCTGGCAGGTGGACGCGGGATTGGACTCTCCCTCTAACACTCATTAGTGGCTGGGAACCCGGGCTCCCTCTGAGTGGAAAGGCAGGGATCACAGCGGGGAAGTGATGGCCCAGGCCTCTCACATCCCGACTCAGCCTTCGCTCCGGCTCCTTCAGCCTCTCCCTGGAAGCTCATTAGTAAGTGCACTGATGCATAAGAGCTAGTCATTAGCTGAGCCTTTTTTTCCCCCCCTGTCTTCATCTCGCTCCCCCGACACCATGTCTGATCCCGGAGACCAGTGGCAGCGGCAGGTTTAAAAGACAGGAGAAGTCCACAGTACTGCAGGTAGATGAGGAATAACGAGTGGCTAGCAGTGCTGGCGGCCAGTGGTGGAAGGGTTTGAGTCAATTTGAAGGGAGCTCTTCAAACGGAGTCCATCCAAAGCCCTCCAAACCAAAGAGTAAACATTAGCGCTTGACCAGGACTTTGGCTGCGCACTACTCTCTTCTTCCACGGTTGGTTTTGATCTTGGGTGTTTGCTTTTGCTGTCGGCTAGATCCCCTTAGCACCTGTTTGCTCTGAGTAAATAGGATCTCCGGGCCCGGTCCTCAATGGGGCTGCTGGGTAAATAAGGTCTCTGGTGTGTGCAGTGTGCCTGGCAGCAGGGTGAACACTGGTCCAGGGGCCCCCAGGGGCCATCCCCCGCTTTTTATATTTCGCTCTTCAACTTTGTCTCTCTGGTTCTTTCTCCCTTTTTCTTTCTATTACACAGACACGTACAAGGACAGAAACAATAACACATTCAAATCTTCTCTTCATGATGAAATATTAGCAAAGAAAAGAGGATTTCCTTACTTTCTGTTCTTTTTGACAAATGAGGATAACAACGAGCAAACAACGCTTCCCACTGTTTGAGTGACAGAAAGGTGCGAACTGGCAACTGAAATTAGCCTACTGTTTTCAAATGACAGATCCTTACAAAAATAAGGCTACTCTTTTAAGTTTTTCCAGCAGAACTTCATCAACACGTGACCTTCATCCCTATCTACCCTACTGTGGTGTAGCCTTTGACGAGGTCCAGATAAAAATACATCACTTTTGCAACACTCCGTCAAAATGAAGACCAGAATTGACCTTTTACGGTAAAACCTAAGACAGTTGGTTTTCACTTAAAAAATATATTGATTAATAAAAGCAATAAATAATAAATAATGGTTATGTTACAGTTACACAGAGGAGCGATTCTAAGTTTACAAGACACTCAAGGCTTGGCCCAGACCAGGGCTGAGGGGGGAAAGTTACAGCCCTGCACAATTGAAACAAAGCATGCGCTATGAAAGCGTCGGCTCTTGTTGCGTGCATTTCTTAACACCATTCCAGCTGTGTTAATGTCAGCTTGCGAAAAAAGCAGACATCTTAATCTTCATTTTTTGGAATTGGATCAAAGACCAGGGGCTATTCCAAAAAGCGGGCGCTCTAGACCCGGAAGCCCAGGCCTAACGACACCATTGGGTACATGCCAAACCAAGTAGACACTAACAGTATTTTACTAGAGCATGGGGCTACAATGAGCCATAATGTATACAATGCATCTTGGCACAATTCTACCTATTGCATGCAAAGTATATTGGACCAAATACTAAACTTGCTAAATAGCGCACCTTAGGGTTGATACTGTATTTAGTTCTATATTCTGTTTAAAAGAAAAAATTGTATTTCTGAGTCATTTCTATGGTCATTTGCTCTCTTCTGTGTTAACAGACTTCATAGATAGTAAGGTCCCACCTCCCGAGCATGGTTATGCTGTGCCCTGGTAGTTTTGGTTAGATAGTGTGCGTATCACATTTTACTGATGTCCATGTGCTTGACAGTGTGACGAGGTGGATCGGGGAGGAATGGGTCTAGGCTTGGGATTTGAGGTTGATTACTGGGCAATGCTAGAGGATGCTGCTCAGTTGGCGTGTGAGCCTTTACAAGAGCAGGGTATACTTTTACCTCAAATACTTTGTGTAGATGTGTGGGAAAGATACGTTTTAGGGTCAAATTTGTGGAAAGAAGCAGATCAAATGATGGGTATGAAATGATTGCAAAGGACTTGAATATCCATGGTCAAGATGATTATTATTACAAGTGGAAGGTGTAAAGTGCCACCAAGACCCTGGTTAGATCAGGCTGTCCATCAAAACTAGATGGCCAAGCATGAAGGAGACTGACCAGAGAGGCTACCAAGAGGCCAAAAGCAAGTTTGACAGAATTACAAGCTTCATGTTATATACATTTTTTTCTCATTGTCAGGGACTGGGGCAGTTGTCTAAACTGAAAGGAAAATTAATAAATATATCTACAGAAAACCCCTTGAAAAGATCTGGCAGCTACATGCAAAAAAGCTGAAACCAAGAGTGAAGTTCACCTTTCATCATCACAGTGATGACAACATGACTTGAATTATGCCGTACATCGATACTCTCCAGGGAACCTTACAAAGTTTGGAGAATTTTTAAAGAACAATAGTCAAATATTGTAAAGGTGTAAATCTAGTTGTAAATTTAGTGAAGACTTACAGACAATTATTAACTCAGGCTTATGCAATTATTATATTTCAGTTTTGTATTTTTAACATTTAATTTAATATAAATATCAAATATTCCCCTTTGAACATATGGAGTATTGTTTTTAGATGAGTGGAAAACAAATCCTAATTGAAATGCATGAAACTCTGATATGAGAACATGGAAATGGAATAGTACATAACATGTACAGTACATAACATGGAAAATGTATGGGGCTGTAGACTTTCTACTGTACCTGTGAATCTAAATAAATGTAATATCAGGGACTGTTTCTGTAAATAGACCCATATGTCACATACATGAGTACCTGAGCAAGAACACTCACCAACCAATCAAAATCACTTCAATTTGTCTTTCATAAAGAAGACAAGGTTGCATGCTATTACCGCTACTCTTTGCTTAAGCAGTCAAGACTTGTCCAAACCCTCACATCACACACAGATTACGTGATTCTAGACGTCTCTAAAAGGAATAAAAAAAATTTTCGCCACACCTGTCAGGTGGATGGTTTATCTTGTCAAGAGAGAATTTTCACTAACATGTAAACAAGGTTTCTGTGCATATGGATCATATCTTTTTTTTCAGGTTTTTATTTTTAGCATTTTATTATTTTTATTAGCGAATCAGTTGTTTTTTTGGATGTCTGTCTTTTTTTACTTGCAAGAAAACCAAAACATGCACAGGATATTGGTATCATTTCCTGTCAATTTTTTATATACCAACCACAGCAGCGCTTTGAAGGGCGCATATTTGTATCTTTTTGATTTATTGATGATTACATTTGGCACACACAGTCAGGGATGGCAATCTAGTTCACACATGATATGTCACATAACATTCGCCTGCTTGTTAAGAAACTAGGGAAAACGAGGCATCTTGCCAAAGAGGCCTGTGATTTCCAAAATTACAGTGATTGGCCAAACGGGGGCACTGTGTCCTTCATGGTGGACAACATGTTTTCTGTTGCTCTGTTCATTGTTGTCCCCTCTAAAGGGGGTGAAGGGGAGTGCAAAAATGTCACACACATATAACACACACACTCAGCAGGCTAGCTGATTAATGGTAACCACTTTTGCTTATGAACTTTTATGGCTTCTAAAGCTTTAATAATAATGCCCAAGTGTGCACTGAAACAACACCCGCAGCTATTGAATTGATTTGTTCTTTTATTCATAGTATTATGGACAGATGTGTCCAATAAGACAGGAACGTAGGTTTTTAGATCTGCGCTTGATTTGAATGCTAGTACATATTTCCTTCAAGTAACTTAAGGAAAGGTTTTTACAATGCTATTTAAGTCAGTTTCTTTAAACACTATTCTCAATGGAATGACTGCATCATCTTAAGTAACATAACCTGAACCCCATTAGCTTGTTTTGGAATTGTATCAAATAATTACGTTCAGTCGTACAGTACTTGATTATGGCAAACTTGTACACGGAAATGAACTACAGTAAGCTATTTCAAAATCGTTGCATGTAATCAAACACTGTACTCAAAGGAATTTTGTTGTATTTAGTGAGACAGAATGTCATAAAGATAAATAATGATGATGATACCTGCAGATATTTTCATTACTTTTGCCGTTGTAATCTCCCAAGCCACAAACAAATGGATTTCATATACTGCAAAAAGATTAAAGAATTTAATTTCACATGTTATGTCCTTATGAATGATTATTAAACATTATGTGGCATAGGGGAGGCCCCCTTAGCCTGGCTGACGTGACCTACGTGAATCACAGCACAGGGAGATGTGCTGTGATTCACATAGGTCACGTCAGCCAGGCTCTCGTCTGGAGCCTATTGTAACTTTAAAATTTGCTCAGAAAATGGGCAAGTGTTTTGATTGGTTTTTATTTACTAGCTATTTTCATTCCCAATGAAAATTGTTTATGAATTCACTATGAATTTGGAAGTGACCGTAATAGTTTGGTTATACGGGGCAGTGCTTTAGCAAAGCGTTTAAATCTTGTTCAATTTCAGGTCAGTAGGACATTGAGTCAGGTGTCAACCATTCCAACATCCTGGATGCAGTTCAGCACTGCTACATTTTCTCTTCCACCCCTCTTAATAGACTGCATAGGCCACAGATTTTTTTTTGTACAATAAAATTAATGACATGAACGCTGTGTGGTAGAGTAATTCCAAAATAAGTGGCTAAGTGAATGTGCTATTGTGTCATTTGGTGCGTCAAGGAGGGATTTGCAATTGTAGAAGTTTACTGAGTCAAATCCTATCCACTTAATGTGATCTGGCGCAGGCCATGCTGGAGTCTTTCATGCCTATTAATCCAGGTTGTTACTGGGAGAGACTCCTGCTGACTAATTCACATCCATTGTTGATTGTTTTTGGCCACAGGAGTTCAAAGTCCTTGTTAGTGACAAAACTGTAGGGACCCACTCCTTTTCCTTCTGGCCTCTTCGCGTTGTGTGTCGATTGCCAGCAATTAGTGAAGCTATGCGGGCAGAGAGATGACAAGATGGAACCTGGCTATTGCAATGCATGGCCGGTGTTGGCTCACACGCCAGCTGAAAGGCTCTACAATGTTTGTTAACCCCCGGGGTCATCCCTGATTCACTACTGCAGACAGAAAACAAGATTTATGTAACACAAATCAATACCCCGGCCAGACTTTGACCATTGTGGACGGGCAATTGAGGCAGCTCTCTTTATCAGCCTAACATGACACTAATGTGTTTTTATTCCTGTTTAACCCAGGCTGTGATGAATCTGTTGGCAGGCCAAGACAGAGACGGTGAGAGGCAAGCTGCCCTTAATTTGTCCCAGAATACATGCCAGCATGCAGACAGAGGCTGATGCACTCGCTTGTTGCGGAGGCGATGGCCTATCAGTCTTCTTGTTCCAGCCGGGTCCTTCATCTCGTGTTCATCACTGTCTGCCATTGTGAGAACAATCAGCAATTTGCATCCTCCAGCCAGATAGCGTATCAAGAGGGCTAATGATAGTGTGGCTTCGTTGTGATCCCACTCAATGCTGTCTGAAGTAAATTAGAATAAGTGCCGTTTCCAGAGCTCATCCGCATGGGGAGTGTTTTACACAGGTTCTCACAGGTCCCTTTTATTCGCCAGACTGTTGCCTGTGATTTCATTACCAACGGGCACATGCCCGCTTCACCGTAGATAACCAAACAAGCCGGCCCGCCGTCACGGAGCAAAGCCACAATGTAGTTTGTTTTATTTCCACTACGCGTTGTGAGGTGGCGAAATTACTAAGCAACGTGACTGACGTGTGGTATTCTCCGAGCTTTGAGCAGGAGCCACAATGCAGGGACAGAGCTCAGTGCCAAGTTCTATTCCGAGGGCCGCATTCCAATTGATTAGGAGGCTTGTGAAACAAACGCTTGTGACAGAGGAGAGAGCACGGCCCTAGGAACAGTTGGGCATGTTGCCAGGTCCTCAGATTCCCAGGTCTCTCTCTCTCTCTCACTCTCTCTCTTTCTCTCTCCTCTCCCTGTCTCTGCAGTCTGCAGCACCAGTTACACTGAATGCATTCCAAATGGCACACTATTCACTTGAAGCCTTTACCACAGCTTCTAGTCCAAAGTAGTGTTCTATCAGCTAGAGGTAATAGTGAGACACTGGGGATACAAGCAGACTGGTGACAGCCACTATACGCCCAGTGGGACTCTAAGCATCATTATGATCTCAACCTGAAAGGGATTACTGTAATAAATGTCCACAAGTTATAAATATTGTTGTAATGTGCTGTAATATTGTAAACTAGCAATATGCTATAAATGCTTGCCCTCAAAGTGATTTAGTTTTAGATTAATGTGTGTTTAGTTTACCTGTTGGAATAGTCAGATTGCAGCTCAGAATATAGAATAAAATAATTGAGGGGAAAATTGTGGCTAAAGTTTTACTTAAACTGACTGATAGGCCGAATGGGGAAGTTCTCAGTGTGTCATCTGTGATTAGTGAGCACATTAGTGTGACTCTGTGTGTCTCTGTGTGTCTGTGTGTGTCTGTGTGTGTCTGTGTGTTCCCTACAGAAAGTTCCACTAAGTATCAACCTCTCTTAATTGGAAGTTGTATAAAATATATGATTGGATACAAAGTGCTGGATTATGGAAAATTAAAGTGTAATATAACATTTGCATTTTAAGGAGCTATTGAGCATTATAAAACACATGTCCTACAGTAGCATCACAACACAAATCTACCTTGCTGCGTGTTATTGTAATAAAATAAAAACTATTCATTAAACTTTTGTTTGTAGTTAGAATGTGAAAAGTTGGATTCAAATGCACTACTCATTCATTAAGAACATTTTCTTGATAGTTTGATTAGTTTGCTTGTACTATATCAAATGTGTGTAGCCTACTGCATTTGTCCTACTGTAATTATGTACATGTTGTATGTGCCGTTGTTTCCATCCTACACTTTACCAATCCACTTTAATTGTGACATGTGTCAACATGCCATGCATGAAATTTATGCATGACAAATGAGAAGTTCAGTATGCCTGACAAAATGTTGTTCAATTAAAGGAAAAGTAATGGCATCCTATAACAAAGAAAATCAGCGCATACATAAAGTGACAGAAAACCATGATGGCTAGCTCTCCCCCCTTTCATGCTATGTAATTTAGCTAATGCATTTCCCCTTGCTCTTTAAAACACTTGCACATTCAAATTTGCCATCATAATCTCTATGACAGAGGACATTAATTATGGTCGTCAGTCCATCGTTGTTTCTTCACAAAATCTCTGATTAAAATTTCACACATTGTAATGATGTGCTTCAGTGCTAGAAGCTGTGAAATTTACTAAGCAGTCGATGAGTCTAAATTTTATTCTTGGGAGATTCGTTCGGCATGAAAAAAAAGATGACTTATGATCCATGGTAACCCAAATCAAAGGCATAAGTGCTTGAGGAAGAGCTTTATTTACATGCAAATGGTAATATATCTTAGCAACATGTTCATTAAAATATTGTGCAAATGAGGGAACAACAAAGCAATAACTTCTCTCCTGATATGTGGGTTCAGATTTCATATTTGGGAAGTTTAATTAAGCAATAGATTATGTTGTGAAGGGAGTGTTCAGTTTAATGAATCCCCTGGGAACGACGATAAACACTGCAATAGTATCAAAGCATTCATCTTTTTAATGGATGTGAAAATTAGCCATGTAAATGGTCTAGAGCCTTTCTTTTTCAACATTTGTGGGAATGTTTACCAGATAAAGATGACACTTATGTAACCTGCATTATACATTTTTTTTAAGCGTCTGAATGCTATTTTAGGTACGTACTCACATCTTCAAGGACAAATCAACAAACACCCTAGCCTTCTAAAGCATCGCTGTGAGTTAAAGCCGTCAACACTGGGGATGGACAGAGAGTGGATTTCTGTGTCAGTATGACTGGCTTGAGGACCCCATCCAAACTGCCACATTATGAATTTGTCCGTAGTGTATTGTTGTTATACTAACTTACACAAGCTTTTTGATCAAGCTGTACACCCGGACTGAATTGGTGATCATTTAAGGTATACGTTTTTCAATAAGCTCTGCCTCACTCTGAGTCTATTCTGCAATTGTGAGCTGGAGGGAAGTCTGTGAAGCCGAGTGCATTGTGATGGAAGAGTGCTACGTGCCTCACATTCACCTCTGCTAGGCTGCCTGTTGTTTATCCCTGTAATGTCCATTTTATTGGGAATCTCAGCGAGCCTTCACACTGCCTGCCGTGCTCAGCGGCGTGGAGAAGCCAGGGCCAGTTGAGTGGTGGTCAGTGGCTGTCAATCACAATCTCTGAGATCAGATAGCAGACATCAGTCTCTGAGTCCGGGCCTGATTCTCACATCTCTCCGAAAAGGGGGGTTGATTTGAAGTAAACTAATTCTACTGTAGATGTGTTCGCTTTCACCGTCCTCCCTATGCTCGAACTGGAGCTGTCTGGTAGACGAAATTAGTTTGGTTTCGGGTTAGTGTACTTTCGTAGTCATTAATCATTTTGTGTAACTCATATTGAGTTGAGTGTGTTATGCCGTTGTAGAATGGAAAGAAGGGTTTGTAATTCTTTGCAATAAGTCTATAGAGAGGTACATTTGGCAGGGGAAAACAATTCAATATTAGTTGTCCATGTGATTCACTCACACTGTTTGAGGTCGAAGGGAATAGAACCAAAACCTTAGCCTTGAAAAGCTCTGAGCTAATTCTACCTTTATCTCTGTCCTGCTGTGGGAACAGGGTTGTAGCCTCTTAGCAGCCAGAAAACAAACAAAGACACAAATCATTGATAATCTCATATTTACCAAGACAAAACCCTCCGGCTGCTGTTTACATGACACAAAGTAAACAACAGCCCCGTCGACCGACTTCCTCCTCTCCGCGTTTCATTTGCTGCTCTGCCCTTTTTTTGTCTTCTGCTTTGACCTGTTCCCACCCCTAATTTCTCCCATCACATTCAGATCAGAGCTGGCAGCGGTCAGCTTCATTACAGCCAATGTTTTAAATCACCTCGCCTGTGTTTTTCTGCAGTTTTGCGCTGGGTCTCCTCTGAATCATGTCGTTTAAATTTTCCTGCGGTGATTGCGGTTGCAGGTGGTAATACATTAGGGTACTGAGACAGCCCGTGGCAGCAGTCTGGAAGACCTTTCTCCATTTGCACTAAGTTTCTCCTTCTCATTCTTAGGCATGTAGTGCTAATTAGGGGCAATAGTTCTGGCTGTGGTCGTATTCATATGGGACGTCTCACTTTAAGTTGTGGAAGGTGACACTATGTTACATATAGTGCTTGGCCAATAGATTATGCAAGGGGTCTGCGGAATTTCAAGTAGACGTTCAAGTCTAATCAAAGCTTAAAATGGCTGCCTGGAAATTGCTTATTGCTCATTTTATGTCCACTTCACAATTTCAGAGATGGGCGGGATATTTCCTGCTTTGACTGTTTCCTTTATCTGCGTTGGATGCTGCTACATGTGCTGCTGTTTGCTTTGTTCATCATGCAGCACAGGCAATCTAATGACTCCAAGAATTTTGTAATAAAAAAGGAACATATATTTTGTTTGTATCCCACTGCTGGCTTGACTTTAGTGATGAGAAGGGTCGGTCCTGGTCAGCCCCTGGATGGGAGACCGAATGCTGATGGAAGTGGAGGGCCAGTAGGGGGCATTCTTCCCTCTGGTCTAAATCAATCAAATCCTATTGATGAAATCCTATTTGTGAAGGGGACATTGCCCTGCATAGGATGCTGGCTTTCGGGTGGGAAATGATACACGTCTCTGTATAATCAATATGGCATTTTTGGATCCCCTTGCATTCTGGCTAACTTTTCTGATCTGGCCCTGATATCAAAATGGCCTGAGCTGAAAATCAAAAACATTGGTATGGTTATAATTTAATTCAATGTCAAAGCGCTTTAAGAACAAAAAACACTGTTATGACAGGTCATCCTCCAGAGACAAACTCATTAAATCCTGCATCCTTTTAGAATTGGAGAGTCAGATGTTAGCTTGAGTGGAGGGTAGATGATGGATCTCCCTTCCCTTCTGTGTGGTACCCAGTTGGTTGATGCCTGAGCATCTCTGAGCATTAGAAAGCTCACCATACAAAGTTCAGGATAGTAGGCAGTTGTCCTCACTACGAGTCCTCATCCACAGCACTGCTGTATTCCTCTATCTCCTATTCCTCTCACGCTTCAGGCAACTCCTCAAAAACAAAAACAAATCTCTGAAGATAAGGAACTGGCAGCCAAGTGAAACAAAAAAACTGGTACTCTGTCCAGATGCATTTTTCAAACAAAGACATAAGACAGCTAGGTAGCTATCTTTAATTAGCCAAGCCTAATCTTGTTAAAATATCAAACAGCAAATGTGTAGCTCAAAGACTCTAGATATATGCATTAAAATTTAATTTGCGATCAGAAACAAAACAGTTAAATTTAATCAAAATAATTAAATATTTATAATAATAAGTGCTTAGGCAGCCACTGAGGCGCCATGTTTAATTCTGTGTACCAAAATGTATTGGCGCACATTTTAGCAGACAACTTTGATCCTGGCACAGTATTTGAAACAAGGTATTCTTCAAAGTGAGTCTCGAGATGAACTTCTCTAACAGGTAAAATCTACAGAAAGACCTCGGTCCATTTCCATCTAGCCTCAAGCGGTGTGAGTGCTATGACAGCCTCTCGGGGCAGGGGGATTATTGAGAGCAGTCCTCCCCTTGCTCTGTGCCTCTGGCTGGGCCCAGGAAGCCCCCCCCCCTCCCCCCAGCCCCTTCCTCCCCCTCCCCCCAGTGTCTCACAGTGCATCCCACCAAGCACACGGAGAGCAAAGAGGCACTGGAGACCCCTCTAATTGTCCATGCTTTGGGCACCTCTCCTCCAGCCCAGCGTGAAGACAGCCTGGTCCAGTCCCAGGGCTGTTACACTGCTCCTCATTCAGCCCCTACACAGGTAGACAGAACAGGGTTTGGTCTGAGCTTCTAACATACTGAGTCAGAGTTCCACCTGGAAACGCCGAGAGTATTTCAGTGGCCTGAGCAGTAAATATGACAATCTCGATCTGACATGGTTCCACCTTCTTCTCAGGCTTTATCGGGGTGTCTGTCATCCACACACAATTCTCTGCCAATACATCACCAGCAATGCGTTTACAGTATAGGGTCACATGGTCCGAGTCACGCCATTTACATCAGAATACCAATTTTGTAATTACTCCAGAAGTTCAACTCAGATGACGCCGAGCACTGTTGACTGAATGCCAAATGATACTCGCATAAAGACCTTACAATCTTTTGTTTTTTTTTCTCCGACTGAGCTTAGTTGTAGATATATTTCTCTGTGCCTCCGAGGGATCCGGTTCTTCAAAGGCTCCAGTCAGAGGCTGTAGTGAGAATAGGCTGTGCGGAGCCTGAGGGGCCGGGGGAGGCAGTGGGGAGGCAGTGGGGAGGCAGTGGGTAGGTAGTGGGGAGTCAGTGGGGAGGTAGAGGGGGGGCAATGGGGTGACAGTGAGGAGGTAGTGGGGAGGCGGTGGGTAGCTTGTGGGGAGGCCATGGCTGCTGGGAGCTGATGAGGACTGACAAGGCCACCCATACAAAGAGACAGCACCAAGCCATTCAGTGTGTGTGTGGGGGGGGCACATTATTCACAACACCGCCACAGCTATGACTATTAGTACCTTTATACCTTCAGCTCTTTGAAATCACTCCACGTTTCTCCCTGTCAGAGTCAAAGAGGGAACTTTGGCAAGGCATGGATACGTCTAATCTTTCAATCGACGTGCTTGTTTTTACCTGGCTTGAGGTTATAGCACTGGTGTGTCTGCGCTAAAAAATCCAAAGTGGTGAGAGTGGAGACGAAGACACCGAGGTAATGAGCTGTTAGGTGTGTGTTAAATGTAGAACACATTCACAACACATACTGTCCAGACCAAAAACCAGCTGAGAGCATGTTCATTGGGCTGTTTTTCTCAAGGGTTTTCAGACTGATTTTAGATCTGCTGTTTTTTCATGCACATATCTGTTATTTCATAGACTATATTGTGCTGTCACCCGTCCTGCGCCTTTTCTGTGTCTTAACAGGGTTAAGTCTAAGCAAGGACTTAACCTTGCTTGAGATCCCATTATAAAATGCTGCCCTAAAAAGCCGCAATTACAAAACAAGCTCCTGAAATCACTTAGAAGGGTTATGTATTGTAAAATGTGATGCTTTCTAATTGCATGATCAACCAGTCGGAACTAGAAGTAATTATAAACCACATAAGGTTACATTGGTAGGCATTGACATTTTGGAATGACTAATCTTTATTTTCTTAACAATTAATCTATCTACATATATTAGTATTTTGTGTAATGCACAACATAATTCATCTGGCCACACATTCCTGGTTAATAGCTGACAGAGCCTTAGTCACATTAATTAGTTCAGTAGGGGGAAACATTGTTAAAATAGATGAAAATCAATTTATGAAATCTAAAAAGATAAAGTAAGAAGAGAAGTAAATCCTCAAATCAATACATTCAAGGAATAAGGCACACACACTCATTCTCACTCCTCTCTCTCTCGTTGTCTCTTTCTCACATACACACACACACGCACACACACACACACACACACACTCATTATTAAGTTATCTATATCGTAATGTTTCAGCAAACAGCAAATACAAAAATGTTCTGAAATGTCACTGAGGTCCTTTAAAGATATTAGTGGTATTGTTTAGGATTCTCTCCAGCAGTTTGTCCTTGTCATGTCTTTCTGAATGGACAAATTAGACATCCCAAATGTGCTCTTCTGCCCACATTGTATTATCATTCAGAAAGTTATGAGAGCAGTAAATAAGTACTTTGGTATGTTGGCCATGCCAGGAATAGCAATGAAAAAGATAGCTAGACAATAGCCCCTAACTGGACTGTGACAGGCTAATTATTTTGCCTGCGTAATAAAATTCTCTTTACACAGGTCACTTGGAAAGTGTAATTAAAAATGCGTTATAGATTATTTTTATTGAAGCAATTAAACCAAAAAGCAAAAAAAAGTAATTAAGTGTTGAGGTAATAATAGCATTGGTCAACAGCATTTGTTTTAGAAAGGATTTGTCTGCCTTGTCTCTTTAATGCGGCCCAGCGCACATCCCTATTCATGGTGTGTGATTTTGTAAATGTACCAGTTGCTTTGACTGCTAGAGCCAATTATGTTTATAATGCCACATTCTGAAAATAATTTTGTTAAATTATTACCACGTGTGCTAATTGCAAACAAAATGCTAGGACGATTTAAATTAACTATCTACCTATGTATTTTAAATTCCTGAAGATCCTAACTTATCCTAACATACCAGCCAGTTTATAATTATGTTAAATTGGTTGTCTTATCAGCTCTTAAAGAGTTGGGATTATCAGCGTCTTGACTATATGGGCCGCGCCAAATTCTTGGCAGATGTACGGCCGTTCCGTGTACAAAGAGAATAGGGAAAGATAATATTTGGAGGTTAACCTCCACAATTTCCTCTTTTAAAGAGAGGTATGAGGAGCCAGTGCACAAAGTGCTCTCTCTTTGTGAGGTAAATGGAAGTGACGGGTCTGTGGGGCATTAACATCCACTTGACTTGGAGTGCAGCAGATTTTCCAAGCCAACACATACATGTAGCTGACACATCAACTGTGTTGATCTCTGCAATTGTGTCAGGTAACTGAATTGGGATGATATGTTAATGTGAAGGGGAAATGTGTTGCCCTAGTTAGCATATGGACCAATTGCATTCCTGGAGCTTATTATCATTCAGATCACACACCTCGGAACAGCACAATAATAATCTAATTGTCAGGTAGAAAAATACATTTGCATCATTTTAAAAGGTCAAAGCTAGTGTTAAAGAATAAAAAGAGAACCTCAACCAAGATAAAGGGTTTCTATTCTCAAAAATGTACTGTAAATAAGTTCAGCATTTTAAACGGGGACAGGTTAGGCGTTAATAATAAATTCATGTTTAGATTTATTAAAGACGTTACTGTGCTGTCTAAACAAGTAGTTAGGTCTTGGATATCCTGTTGTTAAAGCTTTGGAACCTAATGTGCCTTAGCGTAAAAGTGAATTTCCTGAAGTGTCGGCGTGTCTGCTGTGAAATGTTTATTCTGCTGACATAGCTAGCCCGAAGCTAAGCTGTCTACATCACCAACTGAAAGCCTTATCCACAGGTGTACAATCAGCAACATAAGTAACAGGCCTTTTATCCGAAGGTCTCTATCATCCTTGAGGTGTTTGACAGACACACTGGCATACAATGCTTTCCGGTCAGAAAATAAAAACAGTTTTTGTCCAGGTACCTTTTATGTGTAAAAATAAAATGTCCTGTTTGTTTAAGATGGGATGTTTTGTATGTTTTTCTGAAATCTCTGGACTATATGACATTTAATGTTTTGTTTGGTGTACTTTCAAAAAGCTTTGCATGTGTGACCCAAAAAGCTTTGCATGTGTGAATTCATCATTTTATTGTCCACCATCATGTATCTTTCTCATTCATCAAACAAATCCCAGATCTAACTGGCGAGGTTGCTGATGTACATGTTGTAAATTACACGTTGAACAACAAGTTGAGAATGTGTTTTGGAAATCCGCCCAAATACTTTCCGTTCAAAGATGTGTTGCGTTGGCAGTTGGAACCGCCTGACTTAGTGTAAAACGCTGTCACCACAACAGGTCCGTAATTCTCCATTGTTCGCTTCCCTTTGTCTTGTCATTGAGGCTATGAACAGTAGAGGGCAGCTTGAATGCATAAATACCCAGCTCGACAACTCCCAGTCATCTTAAAGGCATGGCCCCCTTTACATCCCTGGGCTCTGCCGTGGCTCACTCCACTCCTCCCTGACAGACAGACAGACAGAGACCTCAGAGAGCACACACTGTGATACTCTGTATCACAACATCACGTTAAATAAAGGCTGGAGGAAGAGGAAGAACAAAAGCCATATGACAGAATTAAATGAAGGTTAATATATGTACATGTATTACAATTCAGAATCTTTTGTTTATCTTTTTAACAGTTTTTTATGTTAGATTGTGTGCTTGGTAAATATGACACACTAGATTCTGGTTGTAATTGCTTGAGTTTTGAGAAGTGTTTTCATTGGTAAATCTCAGTGTGCAGCCACTGGCTCTTCTCGGAGTTCCTCTTGTTTCTCCACTGTGGAAGAAGATGAATCAGCCAGCACATGCCATTTTTCACCATTGTTAGATGAGCTAGTCGTGGTCTGAACTAACTACTAACTCAATAGTGATTCTTTACCAAAACTCTAAATAAATGTGCCTGCTTCGACTGAGGATGTCTTATCCTCCTGCTTGGAGGATAAGAAGGTGTAAACGCATGTACTAAAGTCGATGCGTAATTGCATTCAATGCTATGAGGTGTAATCAACATTTTAAAGAAAGACAAATTAAGCAAGTTTTGCTTTGAAAGCACAACAAATATCACCTATATTATGAATTTGGCTACTGATTTTAACATTCATATGCCAGGTTTGAAAGGGCATTGTTTTTTAAAGTGTACCAATTATCTTTATTCTCATTAACCATCTGCATTGGGTAACCTTTGTGATTTTTAATCAGTGATCCAAGATGGGCCCACAATGTAACCACTCAACATGCTAAATTCATTTGAATTTATACTGTTAAGCAGGCCTGTCAAAAAGGTAAAAGACTGTTTTTGTTTAATATGACTTCGGAATAATTGCTGATATTAAAGTCTTAATCGAGGTACAATAGTTGAGTTGGCTCCACCATTCATTACTGGAGGGGGTGGTGACTTATGTGGCAATAAAATTACAGGCTCTCTAGAAAGCCCCATGGGTGATGCAAATTGGCCAGTGTTGCCTGGAGAAAGGGAGGCATTGTCAGCAGGGATTTCTTGATCTAATCATGTTCTAGTGACTCGCTCAAGATGCTTCGGAACCGGCCAAGCTAACTTAGGTTGTCAGGTGAGTGATTGTGCCCTCACATCTGTTGACCCATTTCACTTCCTGGTTGGAAGAGCAGTGTGGAAAAAAGGTGAATGACTTGGTGTTGATTTCTAGGGAGAAGGCTTGCTGCAATATTCAACTCTCCTGAATACTTTGGGTGTTGCGATGAGACAGGGCCTTAGGTACAACTGGAAATAATGTAATTGGGGACCCGGAGAAAATGGGGTTTAAATAGAATTAATCATGAAATGAAGGACTCTCCAGTTATAGACCCTTTCTATGGTACTGAATGTTCACATCTCTCTAGGAATGATGGCTCTGTGCTTTCAGATTCAATGGCAATTACTGAAAAACTGAGCATGATGTCCTTTACTGTAGATTGAGGAAAGGATGGCTGTACTTCTGACACTTTGGAAGGCATAGATATATTATATGATATACTTTTTGTTTGTGCATAGATAAACGATTTAGCATATAAACCATATGTATTTCTGTAAAATGAATGATATTACAAATTACAATGCTTTACCAGCAATACCATAATCTGAATCATAGGTACTCATTCAGCTTACTTTTATTTGTGGTATTATTTCAGTTTCACGGGCATTAATTATCCATACACAATTAAAAAGGTGCATTAATTTGCTTCTCTTTGAAATAATTAAAGGTCTCCGTATGATGCTATTATCCTCATTGTCATAATGACTGTCTCTTGTTCAATTTACAAAACAGCCTTTGGTGCACGTTTTGGTTGAAGGTAATGCAGAATGAGACGTGTGATACAAAAGGAAAAGAAAATACCACATTTTCATGCTATACACGAAACTAAGTGATATGAAAGTTGTAAGTCACCCAAGAAGGAACCCACCTGGAATAAAACATGATTAGAAGTTAAATAAAATGACCTAGAATTCTAGACCTCTAGTCAATCTCTTGTGAAAAGCATCAGCCAAGATACTTTCCTTTTTCAGAGCTAGGCACATTCCTCAACCCAAATATGCACTTATTAAGTTCCTTAAGTTCAATTTAAAATGATTCTGTAATTAACAAGTAAGCCAAGCTTTAACATGTCACAGTTATTGTATTTCTCTATCTCTAAAATTCAGTGGTGAAACAGAATGATGTGTGTTTTATAGCAGCTGTGATAAGAGGCTTATGCAGTCAAAATCTCAATATAGATCATTTGACAAACGTCTTTGGTGGCCACTCGTTAAATTGGTTTCACCCTCATATTTGGGCCTTATTTAAACGATATCTTTGAATAATGGTAAGCAGTTGAGCTCTTCTCAAAAGAGGAGGTTGATGCAAATGAACCCCATTTCTCTCTGTTTTGGTTTAATCTATAGCATTGTGGGTTCTCAGCAATCTTTTCTTAGTCTGCTTTTAACCTATATATGCCGTCAACGATTAATGCAGCTTAGACACACCTATCTTTGCATAAAGTCTGTTTAATACACCTCATTGCATATCAAGGACACAAGAACATATTATCTGATCATTTTTGCATTCATTACTGTAATTAATCTAATCTGAATAAGTGTTCCCCATCAAACAATGTTCATTACCATAAACATTAATATTAATATGGTTATAGAGTGATGTTGAGCTAAACTCTGTAATGGCGTATTTCCGTATAAAAATGTATGTAAAATAGAACAATATGAGAAGTGTGCTGTCTGATATTTTGTTTTAGCAACGCTGTAGGTGACTTAAGTACTTAACAAATGTAGACATTATAAACATTCCAAAACAGTTTTGATGTTTTATATGGCAAAATACCATTATTTAATGACTTAAAATCATTTTGTAGAATAGCAGTGCATTGTTTTTGTATTGAAGCGCATGTGTTATGTCCTGGGATTGCTTCAGCTTGTAGTGGTCAAAAATAAAAGGGACTGTGTGGTTTCTATTATTTAAGTTTTCTCACAGATACGTCCGCTCCACCAGTCTCTGGATTTGATACAGCTGTATGTTGGGAAGGAGCTCGTTTTGTTGGACAACATAAGTAACGCGTCATGAACATGATACGAATGAACTAAGCCCTTAAGAAGTCTGCAGTCACCAATTATATTTGATATTATTTAAAACAGTGACTCTACAGCTCATTTTCTCACTCCTACCTTATCAGTTGGAAAACTGTTGCAGTCAGTTTAAAGGCAAAGGAATCACACACACATTTTTATTGTTCTTTTATCTTAATTGAACCAACTAATCTTTTTTTTTAAAGACTGGCTCAGTACATCCATAGTAAGCTCCTTTCAACAGCAGTTTTGTTTTTGCTGTTGTTAAAATGATGCCTGCTGACTATGGTCCTATCAAGCTTGTGGCTGTCTATGGTACCATCCAGTGCCTTGAGCGGCTAGCTCAAGCCAGTGTTTTTCAGCTAGGCAGTCCTGTTTCTGGCAGCTGCACGCATGCACATTGGCTGAGGTCAAAGCTGTCACTTCAGAGGGCACTGTCGAATCTCAGCAAGCTTTGCGTGACGGGAGAGTGCTCCTTACAGTCGCCCAGATGTTTCCAATCAGCTAGGCTTCTCCTATCCCTTTTGCCCATTGTCGGTGCAACCCTGTGTGTGAAGAGCCGCTGACATGGTAGCAAAAAATTTGCCAACACAAGTCAAAGAGGTCCTCACCAAGAAACGTGTCACATTTTTTGGTGTTTAATGCAGATTCCATGACATCAGAATAGGCACGGAATGCTGGGAAAGCAATCTGAGTTAATTAGAAAGATGATGAAAGAGATCATGAGAAAGAAAAACCTGGTAGGAGTGAAATTTTACCTCCAACCTTAACCCATAACAAGGACTTCATTATGTTACACATTTGGTCTGTGAAAGATTGAGAAATCCTACTAGTTTAAACAGAACCAATGTTTTGTTGCCTTTTCAACACACTTAACACACTTATGTAACTGTCTCAGTAATGTTATACTATAGGATTACATTTGACAAATGACAGTATTCAATTCTGAACACTTGTACCTCAAGGAGCAAAATGAATCATCCTTGACTTCACAACGGCACAACTGTGAGACAAGGCGTGCCTCAACCATCTAATGCAAATTACCCCAATTTAGAATCTTGTATTCAGCAGGAGACCATTGCTAAATGGTCAGGCAAGCTAGTCACAGATATTAAAATAAATTATGTCTAATTTGAATTTTAGTCACGCTACATTAACTAATAGAAAGTTATTAACTTTTCAAGAGAGAGGAAAAAAAGCTTTTGCCTGCAGAATTAACAGTGGCTAGGTTGACCTGTACGCCACGTAGTCTGATCACCATAATGACAGCGTAATGGCATATTTACATTAAAATCTCAGCAGCTAATATGGGATTCAGAATGGGACGTTAAGTCAAGGATTATTTAGTCTGGCCTGTTGGCCTCTCCCAGAGTACTTTTCAACTTCAATACAAGGCAGAAAGTTCTGGAAAAAAAGGCAGAGGGTTCTCATTTCATGACTATTTATGTGGCTAGTCTCTGTGGCTTGAATGTCTCTTTCCACATCCTAATGTTCTCTTTAGTATGCACCCTTTATCTTAAATCTCCTCTCTCTTTCCCCTTCTTGGTCTTTATGGGCAATTATCATTTTACTTTAGAGATGTCAGAATCTCGCACTTCAGTTGTATTTTCAGGGGCCTTGTTGTGATGAATGAAATTCTCCACCGGCAAAGAGGACTTACACCCGCCACCCCCACTCCTGTGATATTGGCCTTTGAAAAAGGAGGGGAGTTTTTGCATTTCCAATACTCCCCCATTCATTTCCTACTGCTTTGATTCACTCCAAGAACCTCTT
This sequence comes from Esox masquinongy, assembly GCA_016801175.1. Classification (NCBI taxonomy): domain Eukaryota; kingdom Metazoa; phylum Chordata; class Actinopteri; order Esociformes; family Esocidae; genus Esox; species Esox masquinongy. Next base: position 82,598 of record JACXGI010000035.1, read on the forward strand.
TATCGGTAATGCTATTTTAAGCTATAGACAGAGAGTATGCTATACGTTAGATCCTGATGGAGACGTTTTAGATCTTCCTTGAATTTCTTCCTTGAATTTGATTTCAGAGGTTCTGCGTTCATGTGATGCCAGCACTGGGAAAGTAATGTGTATTTTGCTCGATATGGCATATAGCACTACTAAAGAGGGTTACGATTAGGACCTTTAGCATTACCTCACCACGTGATCTGACCAAAAAAAAAAAATCTGGGCCCTTGTTATTAGCCTAGCAAGGACCATTAGGGGTCTTTGTCAGATCATATGGTCAAGGAAGAGCTATGCTCCTCATTAGAAAAAAGTCAAAAGCTTTGAGCAAGACATGCAAAAGCAGAGGAAGTACTTTAGCCATGCTTTGCCAAGTGACAACCCCCCCCACCAATCCCCCCCCCCAATCCCCTCCCCACCATGGGCCACAACCTCGAAAGATATGAATTAGTTTGCCATGGGGACCAATTAATAGGGATAAATATTTGGATTTGATAGGATTTCAATAGACTTTAAAAGCTTAAAAAGAGGTGGTGAATATTTTAGGATGTTCATTACGCCAAATTAATTAACTGAAATTAAATAACAGCCGTTCGCTCCGTTCATTTACCCTATGAAGGCAACGTGTCGTATTTGTCCTCATTTCATTTTGGAATTCACATGCTTTTTTATCAAATGTCATTCAGAAAATAAATCCATAATTGAGGCATGTACTTTGCGTGACCGTTGGCACTGAGTGCGTGTGCTTTTGACATCAGGCTGGTGGTAGGAGCTGATATGTATTTAAAAATGCAAAATGACATCTAATGTTTGCACTGCCGCTTGTTTCACCGACCCTGGGTGTAAAGCGCCCATCTGGTCTGCCGATCAGATGTACGTTGTTGGCAGTGCTTAGAGCTGCTTTGCCGGCCTCTATCTCAAAGGAGATCCATTATTATCAGATTTCTCCTCCCTGCAAGACCTGAAACGGAGGCACTGTACGAATAACAATATGGCCAAAGGAAGGAGGACACAGGAGGAGGAGACAGAGAGGAGGGGGGCATACAAACAAGTTGTCTTTGCCAAGCAGCCAGACTGTCACATTACAGATGAAATCACTTCAGGAATGTGGAGAATTAATCTCGTAATGAAGTGAAGAGTGCCCATTAGCTGCGTGTAATGTTGCTCCAGAGAGATATGATGTATGTCCAGCAGCTCCCGGCTCTTATTTGCGCACAGTCATCTCAGCAGTTGCTTTTATTAGCAGAACATTGAAGGCAGAGAAAGGGAGTGGTGTTATTACTCTGGTTTCTAGGGAGCCATGCTTTCCCTGTCACAGACCTACAAAGGGTTCCTGTTTAGTGCATTCTAAAGCTAAATATCTCTGTGGTGAAGGGTTCCACCTGGGTAACGTTCCTGTTCCTGACTGCGTCCTTGTAGTTGTTTGTTGATTCATTTTCTGATTTTTTTTAATAATTGTTGAACTTCTCTCTGTAGCTCCACTTGTAATTTCATTCACATTTTTCGACGTTAATGTAGTCCTTCTCTCTTTTTTTTACACGGCCAGCTCTGACTTTGACAGTGCTAGCACACGCCTCTGCTTTTTATCTCCTCACATTTTAGGAGAATGAATTGCTCTCCACTGTCACTGGGCCCCCGAATTCATTTTTGTGGGTCAAGTGTTTCAGAATGTCATCTTTGACAGGAACCTTCCAACACAATGAATACAGGCACGAGCCTGGTCTTCCCAAGTTTTTCAATCACTGCATACACACATATGCATGGCAAACGTGGGGAGAGCACACGCGAAAACACGCACGTGCACGAAGCACAGGGGGTGTGTGGAAATCAATATTGAATTAAAACACCCAAAGCTCATGAATAAAAAAACAGAACGAAAAAAGTAGCTTCAGGTTTGCCTGGCCTGCTAGTATCCTAGGATTATACAGTGTGCTAATGAAGCTGTTGCTGCGCGGCAGAATTCAGTAATTGCAACGCACAAGTGAGATATTAGACAGGATGTAGCTAATGGAAAACAATCACATTTAACATGGCTGCTTGCTTCTAGCCGTTCAATAAGTGAGCAGCAGGCAGGCTTACGGGAGGCAAGGGGGGTTTGCTGTGCTGCGTGGCCACGAGAAGCTTGCAGGGTTTTAATGCGATCGGACTCTAACAGACAATCTATTTACAGTGTGCTCTGGGGAGCTAATAAACAAATGTTGAGTAATTTCAGCCAGCAGTAATTACCCTTGCAGCTGACAAGGAGACTGTGATAGTCTCTCCTTCACCTCCAGCTCAGGCCAGGAGGCAGAGCTAGCACGGCCAGGCAGTAGCCTCTTCAGACTGATCTTTCTCTCACGCTCTCTCTCTCTGTCTCTCTCTCTCTGTCTCTGCTGCCTACATGACCATGGCTCCTGGCCAGCAGCGTCTCCAGCAGGATCACTTACACTAGGCTGTCCTCCTCCCTGGTGTCAGACACAGCATGTATCAATACGCCACGGCCACCACCCGACAAGCAACGAAGCATAATCACATTCAATCGCGTGATCTGGATGAAATAACGTCAGCGATTCACTGTGTACTGTTCAGCAGTTAGAAATCAAGAATCCCTAAGAACATTTAAAACCTTGCAGAACGCATGTGAACGTTACATGTTAGATTACAGTTGGATTGTTGGTTTGTGATTGAATGTTATTATTTTCTTTCTAAAACACCCCTTGCTCTCAACTACTTTTGGTTGCACTTTTAAGGATGATGTGAAAACCGCAGAAAAAAAGTCTACCCATAGTTTAGGAAGCAAACAAATTAGTGAACAGGTTTGATACATCACAAGGCCAAAGGCATCCTGATCCAGGGAGCTCAGTCTTGATCCCACAGTTGCTTTGAAATAGATTTTTATGCAAATATGTTTCTATCGATCATAGCAGCTTTCATCGACAGAATGAGATGTAGAAAGAATCTGCTTGTAATTAAATAGAGATAATCATTACAAAATAGGGATGGGGATGGAGAGGGAGAGAAACATGTGAGACTTGTGGTGTGTGTGTCCTGTGTTTGTTTAGATGTACCACCCCATAGGTTACACAGATTTTTTAAATATGAATGAAACGTTCAAAATTCACAGCATAGTGAATTACTTGTATATTAAACAAGTAAGAATTTTTGTTGTTTGTATTAATATTATTAAAGCGACAGATCAGTCTTAACCTCCTAAACCATGTTTCAGCCATGCCTGCCATATATAACAGCAGGTTTGTTTTGCAGGTAGCTAAATATCCTCCGTGGTTTTCTGCCCAGTCTGGCTCAAGGCACAAACAAAAGGCCATATCAGATACATTTTCATGTGAATAATAAGTAGTGAAAGAGATGACGTGTGGGTCCAATCTGATCCTGTAACAGACGGACGGAGGGCCAGTCTGTCCCTTATCCTCAGACAGGCAGATGTCCTCTCGCTGTCCGCAAGCCGAGCGGAGGGGCTGCTGACCAGGGAGGGACATGGGGTAGAGCAGAGCGGCTGCTGAAATGAAGAAACTTGAGAGCTCCTCAGGGGGTCGGCTGGTCATTTGATGTCCAGCACAAGGGCAGGGTGTGATGCTGAATGAGCTAAGGGAGAGAGGCAGCCTTTCTCCACAGTCTGTTACAAAGGCCTGGCAGGCAGGCGGGCAGGGAAGAAAATACAGACGGACCATTACTGTATTTCTGAGATTTTTGTCAGAGAATATAATTGGGTTGATAGCTACATGTGAGCAAAACAAAGTGGGAAACCCTACTTTACTGAATTTATTTGCTGTAGCCGTGCCCGTTTTCTAAAATGTGAATATCAAGGTCAAACCTTTAGTGCCATTTTAGTTTTGGGCAATTTCAAATATGTCAGCTTGACTGTCATGTGATTTTTAAGGCTGTTGAAGTTACTAAATTAGCGGATTTTAGTTTCAAATAAACATGTTAAATGTTTCGGTTGGTTAACAAATTGCTTATTTTGCAAATTAGCCAGCCTTAGTCATGATAGGTAGCTAACAAGCTGATAGATTGAATACTGGCATTTGAATCATACATTTGAATCATACATTTGAATCATACATTTGAATAGCACAGAAATGACTGAAAAGGCTTCGGCTACTTAGAGTTGTGCTTCTAATGTCAGGTGCATATACAAGTGTGTGTGTGTGTGTGTGTGTGTGTGTGTGTGTGTGTGCGTGTTTGTACATGCGTACATATTTTAAATCCTAATGGTGTCCAAAAATCCCTGCTAGGATTGTGAAACAAGGAATGTCTAACCTTCTGGGTACATTGGTCATGTTGAGGAAAGAAGCTATTTTTGTTTTAGGGGTTAGGTTTAGGGCACAGATTATAATTTGTGTTAGGTTTTGAATTAGTGAAAGTGTAGTTTTCGCAGATGAAGGAAAATAGGACTTGTATAGGAATATGTAGGAATCATAATCTGAAAGTAACTTTCACAACAAACAAAGAATTTGTTCTGGCCATTGGTGCATTAATCAATACAATACAAAAGGAATAAGGGACGTAAAAACAAATAAGAACAGTGGACTGAGGATAAAAATAGTAGACTATGCATAAATAAATTATTAAAAATAACAAAAAAGGAATGGTAAAACATATTTGGAGTCACCTTAAGGATGGTAAAATGTAAAGTGCATGTGTGGACATGTGATCATAGTGAACAATCCTACTCAGTTCAATTGACAACATTAATATCTGTATGTTTACAATATGTTGATGGTTAGAAGGCTTTTGAAAACATACAAATATTTTATTTCAGGCCACATTTAAGCATATTAGAAATAGTTGATAAATCTCAATTAACTACAGAATTTTATTGAATTAATTGTAATAAAACATTGTAATCATTGCACAGCTCTAGTTATTTCATAATCTTTCATATTTTTTTCCAAAACCTTAGTTGTTTGCCACTAATAGTAGATATGTGTAATACAAGGATCTGTGTTGACCTTTTTATAACAAGGAACACTTCCAATGTTTCAGTGTAAATGTAGGTCCATCACATTGCAAATTAATATAGGTTATCAATAAAAAATATTTAGTAAATTAAAGCAACATGTGTACATTTTTGTAGGTGTGCACGTGCATCTAAATTAACATTCCAGGTTGCACTGCAAATTATTAAGGTGCATATGCAAACCAAATGGATACCCTGCAAATCCCTGCATTCAGTGTCTGTTATTAATTATTCATTGGCGTATATGACTGAATCTTATGACAGGAATATGAAGTAGAATGGTGTGTAAAATAATACAGGTAAATACTAAATGCATGGTGTCTGGGTATGTTCCCTGGCCCAGGCTGACCACTGGTATCAACGCAGCACTGATCTCTTTGATAGCCCCAGAGAGGCTGAGATGAGTGGCTGCTGGTCCTGGCTTCGAGGGGATCAGTAATGTCTTGGTGCCGACGCCACAGCCTGTGCTATAATTAAGAGCTAGTGATGGCAGGCTCAGACCTGCAGCCTTGCACCACTTCTCCCTTATGACAGAACCCGTGGTCAGAAGATGTTAGGCAACATTAACTGCCTGTGTCACTTCAGGAGGCTTGGGGAAGGGGGTTAGGGGTAAGTCTGTAGACCGAGGACTTCCATGGGAGCTCAGGCGAGGAGAGCGACAGTGTACGGGCCATGGCTACATAGGCTTTCATCTTGGAGGAGATTTGGAGAGGGTTCAGACCACCGAGACTTCTTAATTCGCACTAATTCATTTGCGTTCCATATTCGCTGGGCCTGGGATATCCTGGGAATGATAATGAACTCGGGAGGAGTGAATGGTCCCTTGGCTTTGAATGTGCTTAGAATAGATTTGTGGTCTTTCACTAGGAATCTGTCAGGAGGAGAAGAATGTTATTAGGGGTGATTGCTTGTCATAAGAGACTTTCACTGAGTTTGCCTGGTAACATTTGCATTGTATATCATTAGAAAAGATGCATAGGACATACTCTCTGGTCTTGTGCCTGGAAATGGATCCATCCCCACTTCGATTTCAAAATCATATTCCGTGATGAATATGTATTAGTTGCAAGCTGCATGAATCCTCAATCAATAGATTCTACCCACTCATTTAAAAAAAAATATTTTTCTCCCTCAAAATCACCCTACAAGCAAACATCATTACAAATAAGGGGGAAGTAGTATTTTGCATTTATAGATTGAAATGCCACATTTCCCGTATCTAAACACAACAAAGAAACATATCCACACTCCTCTTCACTCCTCTCAGTGTTTACTGTGGGAATGTAGCAAAACTTCAGTAATATGAATAAATTACTGATTGATAAACAGCTAGAGTGGTATGATAATGCATATTCTACTTTAGATAAGTTTTTTAACATTTCAGTTGCAGGCCAGGTTTGAGTGAATGCCAGATGTGTTTGTTATTTTCTCCCAAATGTTAAAAAAATATCCTGAATGTTCACTTTCTAAATATCACCTTGCTTCCCACATCAAGTCCATAGCTGTTGCCAGTGGACAAGTTGAAGATCAAGGTGTCCTCCGACGCACATCTCATCAACCCTCTTGACTTCTTATCACTGCTTTTTCAACCAGGAAGTTTATGATGGCACAAACACGCTGGAGATGAGCGCTTTCCCTGGCCAACAACCCCGATTGAACTTGCAGGCACCTAAGCCCAATTTGTCTCTGTAGCGCAGCGAAATATGGCTGCCTTTCTGACATTATACATTTGTTCTATAAGGCAATGACTTACACCACTGTTGCAACTAAAGGTCCCACGAAATGGCATTTGTACTGCGGATGTGCGGTGTTTCCCATATGTTAATCATATAGTGCCATCCAAGACCCGGGACAGCAAAATCTGAAATTGACCCACCCCTGTTTAGGTGACATTAAATTCTTTAAATATGCCCTGCATACTTTTTGCATTAAAAAGGACATTAAATATGCCCTGCATAATTTTTTTCAAACAAATCAGAAGTAGCACCCAAAAACAGTGAAGTATTGACTTCTGCTCTTTGTCATCTATTCACTGTTTTATAGTTGTACCCTGAATCAGACCTGGGAGGACTAGAGCTTTCTTCCTATGTTCCTCTTGAGTAGGCTGACATTGAACAGTGAGATTTTCCTCAGATCGATAGGTCTGGGGAGTTCTCAGGGATAGAGAGCGAACCCTTCTGGGAAAAAGGCAGGAAAAGCCATCCCACATCCGGGTTGGTCTCATCTTGGGTCAGATAGTAGTGAGCTTAATTTGGGGCTCTGCGTACTCAGTTTCAAAAGAGAGGCTTTTTCCAAACCTACACTCCCTGATGTCACGCAGATCGATGAAACCAGAATCCAGAGACTTTATTCCTGCTTAATACTCTCCTACTGGCACTTCTTTTAAGTTTTCATCACTGTGATTGTATTGGAATTTGATCATTGCACTACAGCTGGGGTCCATGCCACACCATAAAGTAGTCTCCACTGGCCTATCCTTTGACCAGTATTGTAAAACATTATTAAAGCACAAGCATGCTTGTAATGTAATCCATCACAAATCCTCCTGGGCAACCGCACCAAACCATTATGCTTTTTTCCCACACTGCTCTTCCAACCAGGAAGTCAGGTGGGTCAACTCGTGTGCGGGCACGCTCACTCACCTGATGACCTCAGTTACCTTTGCAGGCACCTGAGCCACAGGAGGGTGAAACTACAGCCTGATGAGACCAGGAAATCCCTGCTGACGTGGCCTCCCCAGTTGCCCTTCCCAGACGAGGCTGGCCAATTTGCATCCCCCATTTGCATGGCCACTAGTCAAGTAGTGGCACAGTCAAGACTCAAACCAAGACTGTGGTGGTCAGCTTGGTGCTATGAAAGACTTCCTTAGAGCGCTGCCTATCTGGGAGCCTCACAAATCAATTTCAACAATTGCATGCAATTGTTGAGTCATTTCAACAATTGCATGCAATCCATTCACTGACAGATTCACATTCCAATTTTAGAAAAAAGGAGCATTGTACACTTCTCGCAATTCTGCGCTTGTTGTTTCCTCACAGAGGGCTTGTGTGGCTCAGACTGGTCTTGATAGAGAGCCTTAACATTTTGACAGGAGATAATATAAAGCGGCTCTTTATTCTGGGAACTCACCAGACAGACGTGAAAGTGGCTTTAATCAATAAAAGTGTGGCTTCACTGAGTGATTTATACGATCCAGTGTTTTATGTACAAAGAAAGCTCCCACATTGCCGTGAGTAGAAGCCATAACAGGGCCCTTTCAATTTCCACAGAACGGTTCTGTTGTCATGGCTGCCGCACCGGTATTCAGAAGTGCTATCTGATCAGCCCTGGAGACATCCCAACGAGACAGATGATTAGGTACAGCAAACGAGCCTCATCACCACTAGAAGTTGATGACTCAATAGAGTTAGACAGACAAGTTCATTTGTATCAGATTGTGTTGACGGTTTAGTATAAATCCTAATTGAGTTATTATTGAACATAAAGAAAGGCATTTGTGATATCATTAAATCCAGATATGCTTCTCCTCACATCTGGCAGTCAGCCATGCGTGTGCAAGGGAGCGAGGGAGGGAGTAGAGGGGAGTGTGAGAGGGAGAGGCAACAAAGAAAAAAAAAACACTTGGGGCAATCATTCCTGGCAGTATGCTGTCAGCTACAGTGCTTTTTTGTAATTTCAATATGTTTCTCTGCACCTCAAGCTTGGCGCAATAACAGTTTACAGATTGCTTATGTCATCACATTTTGACAAACTTCTCAATCGGATATGACCTTCATCTTTAGCCATCTGCTTTCCAGTATTTATTTTCCCTGTCTTTTCTTCCACTGCTATCAGATGAATTGAGATGAATGTTACAGAATCCCCGTACTCATATTTCAAAGTGCATGCAAGGATGGCCTGCACCTTTAAAAAAGTCACTGTACCCTATTTAGAAAACCTACACATACTACTTGCTGATTCTGAATGAAAATGAGGGCCTTACTGTATATCCTAACAAACAGAATCTTCCACCGAGCATATTTTAATCATGATATAATTTAAACACCTTAAAGATTGGTTGTGATTGAATAGGGCCATTGTATATCTGTCCTTTAGTGTAATATCTTTTCACACAAATGTATTCATATAATTGGAAGGACCACTAACACGTTTTTCCCCCTTTTTTTTCTCTGTAGTATTTTCCATGGGCCTGTATGTCTGTTGGCAGGCAAAGCGTGTCAGAGACATACCCTTATACAGATCAAAGAAATGAGGGACTCCTTCAGCAGTCTGCTGGAACACGAAGCATCAGAATGTGTTCTTGTTTCGCTAGTTGATGATCACAGTCAACAGGAACCCCAGGACACAGTCCTCCCATGCTCTGACATTTCCCTCAGATTTTCATATCTAGGGCTGAAATGACAGTGTGTGTAATATGTAGTAGCCTTAAAATGCCATTGCAGATATGAAATCAATTTGCATTTCCCTAGTGCCTGGATAACATGGCCCCTGTCAAAAGAGCCAGCAGATCTGGTACAGATAATGACACTATAGAGGGGAAGCTTGCTGGCAGAAAGAGGATGAAATTGAAAGAGTGACGCTCTGTGTTTCCAATGATTGCCTTGGATACAGGAAGTGTGGTTATTGGACATGTACTCCTCTGTCTTTGCTCCCCATTAGCACCACTTGTTCTCAGTCAAGGGTTAAGACAGACTAAAGAGAAGCCTGGATCCTGGAGCCAAGAGCCTCCCATGTCCGCCTCAGCCACAGCATTTCAGCCGGAAAGTGAAGAATGAACAATAATCAAACAAGCACTTTTAACTATTTTTCGGTGTTTTGTGGATGATTATATTGGATATGACCTGCAGTAAATAACAGCTTTAAATATATCAGTCAGTTGGGGATTTCCAAATAGTAATTAAGATATTAATATGAAATCAAACTGTCAGACTTTTGTTCCACTCTGGTGTAACGTCTTAATTTATTGTTGTTAATTAAAATGTTACTTGAATATTCGGCACCCCAAAAAAAGGGTAATTGCCATCAAATTAGAACATGAATATAATATTATTACTCTGATAGCCAATAATGAATTATTAAAATATTACTTTCAAATAATGGGTCATTCTTGGGTTTGTTCGCTGACGTTAATGAGGGTATTTATTGCATAGGTGCAGCAGTGCCGGTGTCCTCTCTGATCATCATTATATCCCTTTTCAGAATCACATTTCGGCCCCATAAAAGCTAAATGCATGATACTCTGGCCACTTTGGTGAGCCAGTGAAGGATGATAACCTGAAGCATCATATAGCCGTACGTAGGAACACACGTTTAGGCTGTATCACAGTGTTCAAACCCAGAGTTTGTTATAAATATAGGAGATATATAGGAAATGGTGGATGGTGTGAAATGACCTCGGGACATTTGCGTTTGGAGGGGTATCATCACCTGCTTGTTATCCAACCAGAGAAACAGGGCCATTCCCCTTCCTGCAACCTGACTAAAAAACACTGACCCCACAGCAAAGCTTAGATAAACTACAGGTGATGCACAGAGATTTCCCTCACTTTTCCCTGTCTGGGGCTGCTAAACCTGGCGTGGCTGACCCCCTGGACCCCTGGCCAGACAGTTATCCTTCTTGGTGATGGGCAGAGGGAATAGTTGTGGATCCTTAACTCTGCACGGCCCAACTGACTGTTAATTGGAGGTGGGCAGCAGCAGGCACGCTGGAGGCATTCAAAGTCATCAAGCCTCAGATTCTCTTCCTGGCTAGCCTGGAGTAAGAAGAGAAGAGCTACAGAGCTCGACATCTCCAGGAGCTCAGCCCAGACTGTACAGAGTGGCTCGAAGCAGATGGGCTGTATTGATTGCTTTTGGAATTGTTTAAATACATATATATAAATATATATATGTATATATACATATACACATGTATATAATTATATATTCTCTGATATTCTCTGTTGGAAATCTATAAATACTGGACATGATTATCTTTTTGTGGAGTTGAGAAAAAGTAAACATATGTTCCTTTCAAGGGGTTTATGTTTTGAAAAAAGAATCTCCTTAATATAGTTTACTAATAGCACTATTTTATTTTTTACTTAGGTTTTCTATGTACACGTTCTTAACATTAGATTTGAAAAAATGCTGTAATATCTTAAAAAAGGAGAATGGAAAATGTGATCATAAATTACCTCCTTATTCTGGATTCATGATGCTCTTTGTTTCCTCTCATGTGATTACTTGTTCAAATCAACATTTGCTGTAATTGTCTTGGGGAAATGAGGGAAATGAGGGGAAATGAGGTTTTGTCAGGGCAAAACATGCTAAATCTCATTTTGGGGAACAAATATGATGAAAAACACATAGTATACATAGGATATTTCTTTAGGATTTCACTAAGATTGCACTAGCCAATTATATTAATGTACAGAGTAAACATACTGTAGTGTATTTTTGGAGTGGTAGCCTACTGTGTTGTGTCACCCCTCTGGAAGCTGGCTATGCTTCATGCTACACAGCTCCTAGTATAATGAAGGGTGTTCATTTAATGTATGGCAGAGACACACTGATAATGAGACAGCCTAGTTCTAAATAATCAGCCTCACAGAGCTCTAAAGAGGAATAATAATGTGGCTACACACACACACACACACACACACACACACACACACACACACACTGCACCACTAACAATTTTCAATTAATAAAAATGTCATTTTGCCTGGTCCCCTAGGATAGGGATTAAGCATGACTTCAGGGCCATTTTACACACAGTACTACATTGTGGACAACACTTACTGCTCTGTTTCCATAAACACGCACACACACCCACACCCACATACACATGCACACACATACACACGCCCACACACACATACACACACACACCCACATACACATGCCCACCCACACACACGCCCACACACACACACACACACAAAAGTGCAGCCCCAGCATTAGACTTGTCTGTACGGTTTGTTAGCACTTGAGAGATAAAACTTTACATGCTGCTCCCAATTAGCACAGCAGTGACCATGCACTGTCTCATCTGCTGAGCGGTCCTCCTGAAGAGGAGCTAGTTATGGAGGGGTGCTCCTGAGAATGGAAAGAGAGAGAGAGCAGATATGGACCGTGGGTGTGAGAGATAGAAGGAGGCTGGAGAGAACGAGAGGGGGAGAGAGATGAAATGGTTTAAGCATTCATTTTGAGTAGAGAGACAGGTCCTATTAACATTTAACAGCATTTGTGCAACTTGGTGCGGAGGTTATGATGCAAATGAGGAGGAATTAAAAGTGGCCAGGGGTTTGTCATTGATGGATTGCAGTCTGGCAGTGCTCACACTTCCCAGTGTCCATCAGAAGCGATTACTGTGTAATTAAACCTTATTTCTGGACTCTCCAGCGCATAATTACTTCGTGAATGTAACCATCATCTAAAAGCTACCAAAATGCTTTAGCATTTAGTCTGGCAGTTATTTTCATGGGCTTGTGTCAGATATAGCCATCAGACAGTGCAAAAGAACTGTCACTTTTAATAAGAGGCAAACAATTTAATGAAACAGTATGCTTATTACAGAAAAATTAGGCTTTCAAGAGTCCTTTCTGCTATTTGCATAATTTATTCTATTTTTCTCCCTCACACCACAAGCTTTAGGCAATTTCCCTCACATTTAAATAGATTGCACATTTAAGGCTACTTAAGGAAAATTATCACTTTGCATATTTTAATTGTTATGAAGGAAGTGATTTGAGAGAGGTCTGTGGCTCATCCTCTCGAGCCACGCGGTTGTTGGGCTGTCTGATTCGGCTGCTCAGCGCTGCAGTGCCGCAGATAACCCCCGAGTTCACACACATCCACTCCAGTTTCATCAGAATGCAAATGAACCGCTGAACACTGGGACAAGTGGATCTTTGATATTTACAAAATAGCCACTAATAACTTCAGTGTAATTTGTTTGACACAATTTCATTTTCCTATTATCAGCACAGAGTTTTATGTTCTCTTTAAAGGCTCCTGTTTAAAATTTCAATGGGGGGAAAACAAATAACAAACGCTGAATGTGTGTTAAAATTACTGACAAAGAAAGTACTGTGTGCTAAAAATTTAAACAAAAGGTTAGCTAAGAACACCATATGCGAATGTGTTTAATAATGATTCAAATAAACATATATCTCACGAATGGCAACATTACAGGTGCAGCATGCGGGCATTGCATCAGAAAGTGAAAGGCCCAATGCGTGACAAACAGGAGAATGACTCTTACCATTATTTACATTTTATTTTTAAATGCTACTTAAATTCTTTGATATGATGGCTATCATATGGATGACACTAAATCTTTAATGTAGTAATATGGAGACATAGCCATTTCCAGACAGGCAAATTGAGGGATTCTATATTGACTTAGTTTAACAGTCACACATGGAAAATGTCTACCCAATAGGTTGTTGTAAACCAACATCGAGAATGATGCTTTATAAAAGGAATGATATTGTCCACTCCAGTAAATATCTACGGCAGCCTTTGAGTGCAGAGGCATAGCATTTATGTCACAAAATTTGTGGTCAACAGGATATCTAGGTAACAGTATGCTCCTGTATTTACTCAAACAATACAGACCATAAACCTGTAGGCATAAGTTTGAATTAAGATATTTTTATTTGAGGTATGCTGCTGTTCACTCTGCTATCCATGATTAGTCCTGTTGACATAGATGACCAATTTCAATGTGTGGAAACAGCTAATAAAATATTTCACTTGATTATTTTGTTTCGTTTTTTTGTTGCTTTCGTTAACCTTCATTGTTGTGATAAGGCCTGGGTTGTTCCCAGTATAATGGGGGGATCCTGTTGAAATGCATCCATTAAGCACAGTCTGTTTTTATGGGCACAGTGCAGAAACAGAGACACACAGCATTACAGATGAAACAGCACTGGGCACAAAAAGCATTGTGACTTTTTTCCTTAATGTTAATTGTACAGCAGCTACCTACGCACATACCATCAACTATATAATGATACCAGCGAAAAAAAAGAAAATCTATGCATAAATGTCCCATTTACATAAAGAGAATCAGAGGCAATGTGGAGTTATGAACTGAACGGTGCGCAAGTGATTTTATAATCCTTTTATCTTCCTCGTTGTTTTTCGTAAAAAAAAAAAAAACAGCACATTTGCTTAATGGTTGAATTACAATTACACAGTCGAAGCAACATTTTTATAAGACAAAACGCCTTGAAGATAAATAGAAAATATGGGTCTTAGAGGGTATCATGCTGTATTGTGCATTGTATAGGTCTTTTAAAAGAAATGATTTGATTTTCCAAATTCCACATCTCTTCAAAAATGTAATAAATGGCAAAACTTAAGTTGTTAGCAGACAATGCAGACATCCATAAATCTAAGTCTACTCAATGAGTGCATACAAAAAAGAACATTCGGTTTCCAGCAAAAAAACATCTTTATTCAACATTTTATCTTTTTTTTGTACTGTACCTTGAATGAAAATACATTTACATTGACTGTAGGTATGGCAATACATACACACATATAAACCTGTATGTGGTGTATTTTAATACGTATATATCAGTAGCAAATGTACATTGAGTTCACATATGTTATGTGCAAGTTTATTTCCTGTACATGTGTACTGTATAAATTTGAAGTGTACATCATAATATGTTAACCCCTCTCACTTACACACTGAATTGTAAGTGCACACACACACACACACATTAACATGCGCACTACAACAATTCACAAAGGATTAAAGCGAGTCATTATAGTTTAAAAAGTGAATTTGCATTAGAGACCTTGGAGAAGACCTATACAGCCCACAATATCCCCGCAGAAATGTGGCATCATGAGTATGCAGCCCATAGAAGTCAGCCTCAAGTATGTGTGCATTATTCGTCACTTTCATACTGACTAATGTGTCGGATCAGTTCTGATGCTAATACTGTTCAGTGTAAGGACAGTCTTTCTGAGGTAGACTGTTTGAATTCAAGGGCAAGCTGTTCATTTATTTTTTTTATAACTTTTTTAGCTTTTAATGTTTTGATAAATGTTTTTGTTTTTAGTTGTAGGTTTTTTATTTATTTATTTATTTATTTTTTTACAAATGCATGACATTCAAAAAGACAGAACATAAGTACTACATGTACAATATGTAGCAATGAGGTAGAAATGGTTATAAAGTACAACATTTGAATATAAAACAGATACGACTACATAGAGATGAAGCCAACATCTAAAGCAGTTCTGTACAAAACCCACCCAGAGAGACACTGATAGAGGCTGAAAAACTAAATTCAAGTGATTGACATTGTCAGAAATGGGGGCGAATACACTGAATGTGCTTCTCAACCTTTCTTTACCTAGTTTGTTAGACTTGTTTGTTGTACATATTTCCTATTCAGGCCCATCCATCACATTGTAGTCCTCCAGCTGAATATCCTTACACTCAACAAATAGTACAACTGTATGTTTTATGTACGGTATGTTTGAATGAGTTGTTTTTTCATGACCCTTTAGTTTTTACTGTCCCACCTCCTCTTTTTGTTAGTGTCTGTATATGTTGTTGAAAAGACCTTTGCTATTCATTAAATTGTCTTGCCTTAAGTTCATCGATAAATGTTTCAAAATAATTTCAAAATCTGCTTAACTCGCTAAATGTATTTTTTTACATTTTGAGTTGCATTTTCTAAAATGATTTCACTATGGAACCAGGGAGACTTAAAACTAATTATATAACATGACAGTACATAATCAAAAGTGCATTTGGTTAACTACAATTCAACTAGTGGACTATTATCCTATGTACCTAAGGCAATACAATCCACATAGCAAAATATAATACAACGGTCAAATAAAATAACTGGTAGATTTCGATTTTTGGAACATCAATGTTGTTTTAGATGCAGTGTTGTTTATTTGTTCAAAAGTTTAGAATAGTGTTCGATTTTCCCGCAGTTCATATGTAGCTGTTTAACACACCCAGCAAATTGTCATTCTTAAAGGGATAATTAAGGATTTTGTCCAAGTAGCCTTTCATCTACTTCCCCAGAGTTAGATATAAAGGAGGATACGATACCTATGAATTTTTTCCATTTCAAGGAAGTTGGCCATTAGCTTAAGTGCAATGACTGGAAGTCTATACTATAAGCTGTCGTTTTAGTCTTCCAGTCAGTATGCTCATGCTAGTTAGCATTGGTTCAATAAACAACCCCTAACTTTATTCATAACGGTCGCTAAAACATTATAATTATTTTCTTATTCTTTGTGTAACAAGATTTAACAAGATCACATTTAAGATTTTCATGTATTTTTCGAGCAAGCCCTGGCAAAAGCATACATACAGGGTATCCAAAAGTTAATCTGACTTTGGGGAACTAGATAAACTGAATTTTTGCCCAAAACCCAGAAGTATCCCTTTAAGGCTACAGTTGAACAAGGAAGTGTCATGGACAATCAGTGATTCTACGGCCTCCTGTTGCTCAGTAAGTGCCGTTATTGGAGCTGAACAAATAACTTTGTACAGTGCTGCAAGAAGCAACATTTCCCCAGATGAATAATAAGGTCATTGTCTTACTTATGTAATTGTAACAGTGCATGTTTTGGAGAAAATTAAAGATATATGTAAATCTAAGATATAAGAAACAAAAAATGGGTCAATTCTTCATTGATATGCTAGTAAACATAAATGCAACATCTTTCAGTGCACTTGCACTGTACTGCTAACACCTACAGTAATACTGTAGTGGCATTCCTTCCACAGTGCTTTGCAACAGTTTTCCTACTGTTTTAGTAAAAAAAAGGACAACAAAATACATTCAATGCAAGGCTTTTCATGCAGACATCAGTCCTTTGTCTCCATTGCCCCTGTTCTGGCATATTACTAAACACTGATAGTTATAACATAGATTGGCTGTGAAAATTGACACATAAAGAAAGGCTCAAAGACAGGGCTAATATCCCCTGACACCTTTTCAAGACCAACCTGCTTGTGCTCAGAGAAATACTCTTACATTGGTGTCTATAATGGGGACTTCACTAAAGGTAGAACATTAACTTATGTAATTTTGTTGACAGAAAGGCAGCTTTTTTGTTCCCACAAAAGGAAAGAGCTAAATTGCCTCTGTCATCTAGCCATCCCTTTCGAATCTGCTTTTAAGAAAAATGAATGAACTGAGGTAGAAAAGAACTTGGGGCATACATAATCCTTAGGTTTCATTAATGATGAAATAGCAACAGGATTAAATGAAATACCTTGGGGGAAATGACTAGATATTTCAACCCCACAATGCTCTCTGCAGCCTTACAATTTCTTTTACCATTATTCTGCCGCAAGATGCCTTTTAGTTCTATCTGCAGATGAGATCCAGAATTAAGCTGCTGATAATGTTTGACAAATACATATGTTATGCTTTCTCCTGCAGATGAGGATTAAAGCCCATATTGCAGACATGTTTATTTAAATATCAGATCATTCCGGGTATCAATGAAATTACTTACCACAATTGTTTTAAGTTAAAATTGCTTTTCTGCAAAGAGAAAGTTCTATAGCAAGTATATACTGAGGATAATGAAAGTTTGGAGGGGACATCTAGCTGATATTGGTTGGCTTGGAACCCACTATTACCAAATTTACCACCTGGTGTCACCAGGCATTCTAAAAGTTTCATCCCACCTGAAAAGGCTGAACATTCAGGATTTTTTCCAAATGGCTGTTACACAAAACGGCATCATAATGCGTAACATTCATGTGTTATTCTGACCTCATAGTATGGAAATGCTGTATCATCAAGAAAAAAAGGAAATCAGGTTTTTGACTGCACTGGGCCCCTTAAATAAAAACTAAAATGTGTTCTCTTAATGTACTCTGGATCAAGGCCAGTCAAATGTATTGTAGTCAATAGCATTTCAGAAACATAATTCCTCCAGCCTTGATACATATAAAAAAAAATACAGTATATTCACAATGGGATTTGTCGCTTGTATAATTGCAAAGAAAAACACAATCCCCCTTCGTCTTTCCAAATACTCCAGAATTTCTCTGGTACATTCAATGTCATACTCTTGTCATTTTTGCCTATTAATGTACCATAACTACTACTTTTTTGATAATGCTAATTAAAAAGCATGCCAAATGCTCTTTTCAGTGTGCAGTGTTTTGACAAAATCTTTTGAGGTACTGTACATATCACAATCACTTTCCTGAGTTTTCAAAGAGAACATCAAAAGAAACAATAATAATAATAATAATAATAAACCAGAAGAACTACAGTAGGGTTTCACCAGCTTTGCTTCTTGAAACCCTAATGTTGTCGATAATTTAGAGAACAGATTACCAATACCACACATATTTTCTCCTGTCTACAGAGACAGCATAACAGATACATTTGAAGAATACTGTTGGAAAAATTGAATGGAAAAAAGCAATTTTGTCGTTTCTGTCTCATTAAAGCTTTTTATATTAGCACATGCCACCAATACAGATTGTGAGGTGAACAAATAATAATTGCAAAATAAAAGAGCACCACTTCAGGCACTTGATAGTAACTGAATCTCAAGAACAGCCGAATGGTATATATATACACACAAGTGTTCCAACCTGTTTTAGTCTACTCACTTGCACAGTGCTAGACAATGCTTGGTTTCAGCAGTATCAAGCATCAAAATGTGTTGTGTCCAGATTGCCAGTTTTTATGTATGCCTCTGCTTCTCTCAGGCCTATCCTTATGCCTTCACTGTACTGTAGGTTTTAAGGTCACCACTTTTTGTAATATTCTCTTGCCTAGTTCCTGTTTACTAAGGACAGAATTAAAAATGTTATGCGTCTAAAGAATGTTCTAATGTTCTAGTTTCATTGACTACAACCAAACATTTTATTCCATTCTGTATAAGTGTCCAGTTCTTTTTGTGATATGCTGGGCTGGAATTTGCAAAAGACATTGTCAAAGTCTTGGTAGGACACTGGTCTCATCTGGCTGGGATGGATGGCAGACAGATCCGAAGCTGGGATGCCATGGAGAGGACCTACCACAGCTTCCTGGCAAAGCCGGGCCACGTCCAGTCCTGAAAAGCCCTCTGTCCGCTGGACCAGAATTGACATCTCTTTGTCACTGAGGCAATAGCTGTGCTGCGAGAGCAGTTGGCTGATTATTTGGTGACGCGCCGTGCTGTCAGGTAAGGGAATGAGGAGCCTTTTGATAAAGTATCTCCTCAAGGACTCTTGGATCTCCTCAGGCTTACTGGTAGAGCAGACCACCAGAACGTTGTTCTCAGCTGAGGTCAGCACACTGTCCAGCTGCATGAGGAGCTCACTCTTGATCCTGTTCACCGGGCTCTCCTCGCTGAGCTGGGCCGACAGCAGCATGTCCACCTCACTGATGAACACCACCGAGGGCTGGCGACACCGGGCCACTAGGAAGGATGCCTGGACAATCTTCTCGCCCTCCCCCAGCCACTTGGTCACCAGGGCTGAGCCGCTGAGCCGCAGGAAGGCCGCCCCCAGCTGACTGGCCATGCAGCGACCAAGCAGCGTTCTGCCGGTTCCCTGAGGTCCAAAGAGAAGGAGGCTCCGAGGTAATGTGGCAAGTCCACTGAACATGTCTGGCCTCAAAATGGGCCAAAGAATTTCTTCTTTGATTGCTGCTTTGGCCAGCTCCAGACCTGCAATGTCACTCCAGTCGACAGGTGGACCGGGCTGAAGGACCTCTGTAGTGACCAACTCCACAAGGTTAGCATCGCTGTTCTTCAGCTGTTCCTCTGCAGTGTGACTAGACGAGGTAGCACTTCCAATGTCTGACCCAGCTATGGAATGGGACAGGTGCTGTCTGTGCTCTTCACTGTGCTCACTCATGATGGGAGATCCAAACTTTCCAAAGGACTCTCCTGATCTCAGGCCTCCCGCAGAGCTTTTGGTTGAGCCATAGGATGGAGGGGTGAGTGCCCTGCCAGACTGACCGCTAAATTTTCTTTGCTGATCTGAGGATATTGGCTGCTTTGTTGGCTTAAATGTTAAAGATGACGGATCAGCATTCCTGTCAAAGCCATTCCCTCTGCTTGAGTCTGAGAGGCTGTTGTCTGGTATTCTGTACATGGGGCTTTGTGAGGAGCGCTGTTGGTTGTAGTTGAAATTAGCATAACTGGAGTCCATATCTCCATGCCCCGTCATGTAGAAAGCTTTTCTTTTCAGTGAGTTGGCTGAGCTGCCATTCACAGGTGTTGGCGCAATGGGAGCGTGGTTATGGGACTGGTAGGTGTAGCCAGGGAGTGTGGATGGGGGCAGCGGGGTGGGAGCTGCGATGCCGGATGGCAGATAGGCAGAGGGGGGGGGTGCTCCCCCGGTGCTATAGCCAGGGGCGACAGCCGTCTGTTGGGGATAACCTGTCGGAGGATAATTGTAGCTGGACAGGTTAGGAGACCCTGCGTTGTAGCCGGGCACTAGAGTCGGGGGGGGCGGGGGTGGTGGCGGTGGGGGTTGTAGTAGACCGCCGCTGTGCAGCGGAGAGGGGTGTGGTGAGGGGAGGCCTGGCGTGGTCTGCCCACTGTAACTCGAGTGCAGGTAGGAGCCATTGTAGCCAGCAGCGTATTCCTGAGAAGACAGACCAGAATGCAGACTGGTGGCCGTGTGACTCCCACAGTTACTGCTGGAATAGCTGGGCTCACTCAGGCTGCTAGCGACCCCGGGGGAGCTACCTATGCTGGCTAACACGTCTGTGGGGGGAATGGCAGCTGTCATTCCAGCTTTGCTCACGGATATAACATCTGGAGCGCAGGTCATTGGGTAAATCCCCTCCTGCCAGGACTCGCTCTCTGACTTGCGTCCATTCAGGAGTCCAGGGGCGCTGTCGGAATAGGAGCAGAGCAGCGCTCGTTCGCTTGGGCCCTCTAAAATCCCGGAGTACTTCTCTGCGTATTTCTTTAGCAGGTTGGAGGCGGTGAGAGCTGAGATGTCGTCGTTGGCCCAGGCGTACTGGTAGGTGCGCTGCAGGTGCCCTCGATAGGCCTCCACTTTGTGTGCAGGGGAGCGGGTGGTGGAGGAGATGTCAAAGTGTTGCTCGGCCCACTGCGCATGCTCTGGGGTCCACTGCATCTTCAGGCCTAGACACGCCACAGAGACAGAGAGAGGGATGAGTCAGAATAACGATCAGATAGTGGTTGCTATTCTGTTCTTTCCTTTAGCAATGATTGAACTGACACATTCATTAGCTTACAAAAAAAATATTCCAATTCCCAATACCGTCATACAACAAACATTCCTGTACTCTAAAATAGGCACTGCTAAACAGTTCCATCATGGACAGTGTGTGGATTTGGAAGCACCAGGTTAGCACAGTATAATGCACCTTGCTGAGGACAGAATGACATAGACATTGCAGGTCAGTCCATAATCCAACTCTCATCTAAAGCATTCTGAGACAGTTTCAAATCTGCTGCGAGGAGTGCAGCAAAGCAATCTCCCAGGCAGCGCTCTGTTGCTTTCATCACACAAACCCCACTGCCCGGCATGAATTATAACAGCCCTGTGTCTGCCGACTGCTGCCCGGTTTACAGGCTGAGAGGGAGAAACATGCTTTACTTGACTTTCTCTCTTCCCAGACTCTTTCATTGACTCCAGGGCTCAAAAGGCTCTCATCGAGTTTAATCCTAAACTCCATCTGCAAACACAAGTCGTTACATACGCTGTCATCTTAGACTAGTATGGGCTTATCAAAGAAAGATACCACCCAAGAAAGAACCAGGCTGATGTGTTTACAGTATTAAAACAAACACAGACGTAGAGACGCTCATGCACACACACAGTGCTTTATTAATGCTAATCCGACTTGGAACTCTATTGGCGAAAACTTAATTATTAGTAGACACTGAATCACATTGCAGAACCATCCGTTGGCGCGGTATTGGTCTTCCACTTAGCCAGCCACACGTGAATTAGCACAATATGAATTTGCCCAGTAGCTTTAGTCCCTATCCAAGGCTTTAGGAAACAAACAGAGGGCATACAGCAGCGGATTACAGTGCAGTGTTTGTCTAGTAACAGAGAAGCGTGTGGATTCCCTCATGACTCCCTCCCAGCCGCTCGCCAGCCGCCACATCAGACACAAGGAGCTAATTAGCAAGATGATGCTGTGCTAATTGTGTTAATTTACAAGGTTTTAGTCAAAGAGATCCATGCTATGTCTCACATGGCTGTCAGCCTTCCAAGCTAATGATTAAGAAAAGCCCAAGGCAAAGAACCCTGTCAGACAAAGCAGCCTTACTATACACTATACTATAGTGTGTGTAGACTTCGCGCTGGCTACATTACAGTAAATTCAGAACACTAATCTGAGAGACATCAGCGTTATATGACACTGGAAAGAATATATCTCTTAATTGTTTAATTGAAGAGATAATGTAAAAATAATTTCAACATGCAACAATAGGGATGATAGATGCTTTAAAAAATGAACATTCGAATAAGAGGAGCCACATACAGTCTAACGGGTGCAACAAGAAACGGTTTGTAACTGTCTTGGGAATTAAAAAAGTTCCCCTCAGTGGTTAGTGTACCTTTAGACCTTCCACAGTTTTAGCATCACTCATTCTTTATGCTCTAGGTCGTTGGCCCTCTTAGTAAAGTCCTATTGATGGATGTGGGTGGTACTGTACAGAAAAGTAAGATATTTCAAGTGGTCATTTTTTTCTGCTTTAGAGTGTACATAAGGGCCTAAAAACATATAGCCGTTCAATTTAATGGGTTTTATTACATTATCTGTATGCTTAAATTATACAGTTTTACATAATCGATGTTAGTAGGATAGAACACATATATAGACACCTTTGAAGTTCTCATACAATAGCATTTGGCATTAATTATGGTATAATTTCACCATTATACAAAGTACTGCCTTGGCAGTGCAAAAAGGAGATGTCTTTTTTAAAACTCTCCCTGCACAACAGTACCTCTTCAGACAGTCCTAGAGGTGATCCCTCCAAGTGTAGTCCAGTACAGATCTCTGAGCTTTAGATGCCTAATCAAATGGAAAGCCAGCATGAAAAGAAAATGATTTAAATACAGCAAGTCAGTGAAAACCCATTGAACTGTGCTTGAGCGCTAACATGGAGAGCCATTGCTCTGTAGAAAGGGACACACCACTTTACTGTGAAAGGTGCATGAAAAACTAAACAAACTCAGTTCAGTTTGATTTTTCAGTTAAGGCATGTGAGGACACTGCTGTAATCTGACCCATTTACCACATGAAATGTGATTACACATGTCATGGAATGACATTAGCATGGACACATCTGTTAAAGTGTATCCATACTGCATGTCACTGAACAGATCAATGAAATCAGTTTCTAACACTTAACTCCTAACATTTCACAGGGGTTTAAAGAAGGGCAAGACATTCAGTGGGTCAGTAAATGAAGACGGTGGGGTGCGTACATCCACGCCTCATGACTCCAGTAATTCATAACACGAGCCAGTTCAAACCAAATGAGGCAACAATGCCCATTTTCTCTAGATCTTGTATATGCCCATAGACATGTGATTTATATTTACATAATTGGCTTCTACTTCCACATTGTGTTAAAACACCATCCATTACCACGTCTGGATAGAAATACAAATACAACAACCTCCACATCTTCCTTTTTCTGTCTTCCAACTGGTATAGTTACTGACTGTTGCTTTAGTGGAATGTGTTCAGACAGCCGGAGGGCTTTAAGCTCAAATTCCACTGATTAGCAACCCCCCCCCCCAAAAAAATAAAAAAATAAAATAAGGTTTAATTTAGCAGTATACTGTTGGTCAAATTTCAAAACAGCATCCTCATAAATCTGTTACTTGTCACAGTTACATATTTCAAGTCTAGGACTGCTACTGTTTGATAAGCATTGAAATTGCATGGTGTTTAATTTTTTGCTACTGTGATCATCTTCAATGAAACAGAGACGGTGACCTTTTTTGGGGGAACTATTATTCTTGGTAGCCTTGGCCATTTTTAAGCAAACA
>JACXGI010000035.1:106669-161960 GCA_016801175.1 Esox masquinongy
GTGTGTGTGTGTGTGTGTGTGTGGGTGTGTGTGTGTGTGTGTGTGGGTGTGGGTGTGTGCGCGCTCATGTAGTGTGTCTTTGTGTGTGTACTAGCATGTGTGCGCGAGAGAGAGAGTGAGAGCAAGAGAGAGAGAGAGAGCATAAGAGAGGGCAATGCCTTCAAGGAGGATTCCCAAGCATAAAGAGCTGGACTCCTCTGCCTAGCTCTTTTGGGGTGGGGGAGGGTTAAGGTAGCTGTCGTAATTGAAACGTGGCCTAATCAGACTCATTACCATTTCCAGCAATTTGCACCACCAAAGATGCTTATTAGGTAACTGTGTTTAATAAGCCGCTCTTTAGAAAACTAACTGTAATGAGCTCTTTAAAGTCAGACTTGAGCGTGATTACGCATTGGAAGTGTTTTGCTGTGCTGAAGCAGACTGGTACATTTAGTCGTGTACAAGTCATAATTAAGCTCCACAAACTCTGCACTCCACAGCACACAATACCCACAGCTGAGGCATTGGACATGCTGAAAAATATTTATAATTACTGATCATTACAGCCCTGGGATTTTCATCTGTGGATGTAAACACAATTACGAGAGCTTTTGCTTTTATATTGCACACACAGACCACTCAGTATGACAAGCGTGCAAATACTGTCGCCAGCCATTAATTACATTTCTAAATAAAAACAAGCTCATATTCGTATTCAGATTTGCTCAAGATATTTCGAGGGGGAGAGAATTCTAATGCAATAGGTTATCGGCATGGCAACTGAAGCCCATTCATCTCACATATCAAGTTAAGACCATTTAAACTCAATTTAGAGATCCATGTGGCAGTAATTCCAATGAATCTATAGACCGCAGGGCACTATTTAACCCCTCGTTTACTTAGTAAAGATATTCCTTCTTCAGTTACTGTCTTTTTCATGGTTCCAACCCATACATTTCACTGCCAGACTGCACCGTCATCTGAATTTGATGAAGAAGAATTTCGCAGTGAGCTTAGTCCACCGCTGGTGATGGGTTTTTTTCTTCCTGCTATCAGATGATCCGAATGAACCATACACTCCTAACAACATACCTCCGGGGTGGGGTAATCTAATGAAACAGTCAAAGCACAATGAATCAAGTAATTACCTTTGAATGTTGTCCAAGACAGCAGACATAGTGGTGCTGTGGTTAATTGTTGTAAGTTTCACATCGACTGAGAGAAAGCTAGCAGATTCCAGAGGAATCCGAGGCAATCCATGCCGGATTTGGGTGTAAATCTGCTGTGCACTTATCTTTAATGTAGTTGGACGGTCAGTCAAACAGTACATTTTCTGTGACAAGGCCACTTTTTGTAATCACAGTAATATTCATGATGCTATTCTCTGAGATCTCTGCCTGCGGTGACAGAGCTGTAATCATGTCAATCGAGTAAACACAGATTATTCCTCACAAAGTGTCCAGCTCCTTGATACAATGTGCCCCTTCTTGTTCTCTTTTCCTGGAAGTGCAAGCAGTCTTTCCTCTGGGAAAGCATCCCCGGCAATATTATCCCAGAGGGAATGGGAGTAGAGACTAGGGCATTTACCAAGCACATGTGGTCTGCTACACTATAGTGTGCACAATTGTCTATATAGGCTACTTAGGTTGTATCCAAGCTCCTTTATTTATACATAGGCTGCCATCAGGGACAGCTGGTTCATTTCAGCTGATTGTGTTTGATGGATGACATGGGGAATTGTTAAAGCCCAGTGCAGTCAAAATGCAGTTTTTACTGTGTTTTATATCATATTGTACAACAGCTGACAAACTAACACTGTCAAAGTATGAAAAAACTGTGACCAGTGTTTTTTTCCTGATAGATGCTGGTTGAAAGTACAATCCACATAGGACTTCTATTCAGCAGGTTTACACGGGTGGGAGTTTCTACATTCTTTGGTGACATCAACTTGCAGTAAATTGGATAATAGACCAGTACTAAAGAGTACTAAAGATCTCCGACAGTAACAGCAAGCTTTCCCCTTCCAAATCAGACCCCTCCCGGATAGAACTAGTAAAATGACTGCTTAAGAAAGAGGTTTTTGCAAAAAACTTTTAGCCCATTTAATGGAAATCTACCACAGTAAGTTACGTAGTAGTTACCAAGAAATTATTTTATATTGATAAATTACTTGACTGCCTATAACACACTGCATCAGGAAGAATTTTATTGTTTTTATTTAGCTGTATTATTCTTGTATCATTACATCTATTCCACCAAACATTGTCTGTTATTTAATTAAAATGGATTACATACAATAATTGTTGGTAGATTATTTAAGAGAATCAATCTTTTCTGGCCCTCTTCTCTAGACTGAACAATTATTTGCATGCCTTTTATATTAGGTGGAGGCGGACACAATCAAATAATAAATTCTGACACGACAATAGAAATAAAAAAAATGTCTAGAATTAAATTATAATTGTTAAAATTACTCTTTCTAACGACTGATCCCGTCTCTTTTTTACCCCACTGAAAAAGAACAGCTTTTCACCTTGTGCATGGTCATCCATCAGGAAATTGAAAAAAAAATGGGTCATTGTTAAGCTAACAGCCAAGACACAATGTACATTAAATTGTAGTAATTATAAATTATTACACACAATGTTGTCTGATATTAAGTGGCCGGTAAGTAGAGTAGATGCATCATATTTCAAGAGGACAGGAGATTATGTGCACATGACAGCAGGGAGTGTAATCACTATCCATTATTTTATATTGCTTGCCTTGCAATAACAATTTCCAAGTGGCTAATTTCATGAAGGTTGGTCTCCAAAATCACTATCTACAGGTCTTCAACAGAACTGAAGTTACAAAGAGTTATTTTTCACTGAAGATTTTAGACTTGAGTTGAAAGACCTGCTATACAATTCAACTAACAGGATCATAAAAATAAAATGTCACTGGAAAAAAAGAGAGAACTGGCAATCTGGTCTCCCAACCAAATAGAGCAGTTTAAGATAACATCAATACACACACTTGTGCACACATGCACTAGCTTGCACGCACATTAGCACGCGCAGTCCTTTTGGATTGCCTGAAAACTATAGCCACATCGTAATAATTGAAAGTGCTTCATGTCAAAATGTTCCATTTTCTGCAGCCTGACTTGGAGCGGTTGTGAAAAGTATTGGGAGCACAAAGCAGTCTAATCCTGTGGGTAGAGACAACAGACGTACAGTAAACTAGCAGATGTCTGGGAGCCCTTCCTCCATCACTCTTACCATCACACCCTCTCTCACTCAAACTAAACAAGGAAACACATGCATTTATTGCACCATGACCATCCCTATTCAACTCTTCTGTCTCATGGCAGATAATTGGCTGTTTTAGAATTTTTGCCAAGCTTATTTTTTCCATGCTTTTATGTACAGTATGCCCGTAAAGTACTGCACACATTTTGACCTCGAATGCTGTACAGAAATGGTGAAGGACAGCAATGAATCATCATCATTATGCAAATGCCCTACACATAATACCTCTTGCCCTGTTTTATCTGCAAATTTAAATTGTTACTAGAAGTTTGTTACCTGAAGCTAGAATATCAAATATATCTCATTTGAACATTACAAGGCAGAACTAAATTGTAGCTTCAACAGAAGCTTAAAGGCATATTCTTATTCCCCATGCAAGTCCTTATTTTTTACATAATTGTTGTAGCAGCATGCAGACAATATTTTTTGGTCATTACTACGTTCCATTATTGTCTGCCTATACAAACATTAACTTGTGTAACTATAACTGTACAAAACAAGGGCAAAACTGGAAGTACACTGTTCAAATTAAACAACTAAACCCTGTGCTTTTTTAATTATTGGTTCACCTCTGTATCTTTCTCACTCACAGGGACAGCCCCAGTGTCGCCACTTTCCAATACAACAGTTGTATTTTTATATCCAGACAACATGAGGTCTCAACCCCCCTGAAAGTAAAATAACGTTTAAGACCATTCAAGCCAACTTTTATGCACTTACCGTTGTCTATAATGTGAGTTGCTTCCGCCAGGCTAGATCATTATGTGCTGTCTTGAAATAGACTGCTAACTTTCAGTATTTTCACTGTGATTTTTTTTCAGCGACAGTTACAAAGGTTGCATGGTAGTGGGCATGGTCAATAACAAAATCTCTGACCAAACATTTTAGTGGCCCTCTTTGTTGCAGATAGAATATGCTGCTGTTCTTTTAAGCAAATTTCCTTCAAATCTACACTTAAATTAAATGATAGTTTTAGTCCTTTTCCAATGGTATTCATGGAGGCTGTGGGATTTTTTAGTATTAACAATTTACCTTTGATTTTGTCTCTCTGTTCTCTTAATTTTCCTTTAATTCAAAAGTGGCAAACTCTTGACCAAAAAAAAGATCCCCAGAAGAAACAAAACAGTGCCTCTCTGTGTCGATATAGTTTGTATCTGATGCCTTTCGCTGCTCGTAACAATTCCTGTTTGGACATTGGCTTCACTGGATACCATAATTATAAAATAGTTAGCTGATTTACAGTAGCATTAGCAGATCAACTGTGAGTATTCCTTTCTCAAGAAACACCCCTCTTTCAACATTAGTTTTGATTTGGCTTAACACCAATCACATCAATGTCTGCAGTAAACAATTGACTAAATAAATAATTAAACTCTTGCTATTTTAGTTGTCCTTCTGGAGAAAGCAAGCTAAACTCTCCCCTTTTCTATATTAGTCATGGAAGGAGATAAGGACTTAGACTTGTAGATTTACTTAATTCTTTGTACTGCCCTGTGATTATAGCCTACATTGTGCCCCAGGCCTGAGAGGATGTAGGTTCAAGTACAACTCTGTGCCAAAGTTAACTATTTGGCATGGTTTCATGAAAATAAATTTGGTTAGCTAGCATGCATTTACTCAGGTAATGTTAGTCTCCTTTAGGAGTACTAAATGTGTTTAATGTCTCTTGTAAAACATCCTGAACATTCTAGCAAGTTGGAAATATGAACAGAATTGTATTTGCCATCTTTTTTTCCCACTTGAGCCAAACACACCACAAATCGGTAGCCTGACATAATGTAGCTTAGTGACATGTTGATTCATGAACAAACTATTAATTCTGCTATCTTTACTGTTACAGTAGTTGAAATTGATGTTGAAATTGAAATGGTGCTGGAATAGTCAAGACAGCTCTTTCTTTTCTTTTGGACTTGCAAACTGCACATGACGGTAGCTTAAAATCAATAGGCCTGACGTTAATACTTTAGTAGTTTGATACATTAACTTGCTTGGCCATGCTGTATAATATGTTACCTGTGTTACATGTGTATAATATCTATAATACATGTGTATAACGTGTATAATATCTTACGTGTACATGTATGTGTTATACATGTAATGTGCTATGGTTTGTGATGAAAAAAACATATTGTAGAATTTATTCTGGTTGTCTTACCTTACTGGCTATGAATAACAGATTACTCAGTAAACAACTGACTTATCCCAAAAACAGGTTGTAATATGGGTTCCCCAGTGATTTTACCTACATACCACCGCTAAACTTTTCTACTAGGCCATTAATGTATTACTGTCCCTGTCTGTCTTCACTAGAAAAGAAAGAAACCTATCGCGGCTGACAACTAAACTACAGACAGTATAATAATAACATTTGCCATTTGTAAGCAAAATCACTGGAGCTTATAGGCCTGAAAAGCTTATAGGCCGGGTAGAATGAATAAAAGCATTGGATGGTTACATGTTCCTCAAGTGTAACCAGTACTTCTAGTATGATTTATCAAGGAAGATATTATAAAATGTACTGATTCTAATCGTTGTGTTTTGCATTCAAATACAACCCTGTTTCCAAAAATCCTGGGACGCTGGGTAAAATGCAAATGAAAACAGAATGCAATGATGTGCTAACCAATCATCCCTATATTTAATTGAAAATAGTACAAAGACAACATATCAAATGTTGAAACTGAGAAAAGTTGGGACAGGGGCATGTTTGCCACTGTGTTGCATCACCTCTTCTTTTAACAATACTCTGTAAACGTTTGGAAACTGAGGAGGCCAATTGCTGTAGTTTTGAAAGTGAAATGTTTTCCCATTCTTGCTTGATATAGAATTTCAGCTGCTCAACAGTTCAGGGTCTCCTTTGTCGTATTTTTCATTTCATAATGCACCAAATATTTGTCTGGACTGCAGGCAAGCCAGTTTAGCACCCAGACTCTTTTACTATGGAGTCATGCTGTTGTATTACTTGCAGAATGTGGTTTGGCATTGTCTTGTTGAAATTAGCAAGGCCTTCACTGAAAGAGATGTTATCTGGATGGCAGCCTATGTTGCTCCAAAACCTGTATAACCTGTTCAGCATTAATGGTGCTTTCACAGATGTTCAAGTCACCCATGCCATGTGAACTAATGCACCCCCATACCATCACGGATGTTGGCTATTGAACTGTGCGCTGATAACAAGCCAGATGGTCCCTCTCCTCTTCAGCCCGGAGGATGCGCCGTCCATGATTCTCAAAAATAATTTCAATTTTTGATTTGTCAGACGACAAGACAATTTTCCACTTCGCCGTAGTCCCTCTTAAATGTGCTCGGGCCCAGAGAAGGCGGCAGCATTTCAGGATCTTGTTTATATATGTTTTCTTCTTTGCATGGTAGATTTTGAACTTGCATTTATGGATGCAGCAACATACTATGTTCACAGACAGTGGTTTTTGGAAGTGTTTCTGAGCCCATGCAGTGATTTCCACTACAGCATCATGTCTGTTTTTAATGCAGTGCCGCCTGAGGGCCTGAAGATCACGGCCATCCAATATTGGTTTTCGGCATTTTCCCTCGCATACAGAGATTTCTATGGATTCTTTGAATCTTTTAACTATATTATGTACTCTAGATCACGAGATCCCCAAAGCAATTTTACATTGAGAATTGTTATTCTTAAATTGTTGAAGTATTTGCCTGCGCAGTCTTTCAGAGTGGTGTAATACAAGCCAATAAGTTGTAACCGCTTCCAAGCCATCATTTTTCTGACCAATAGATATACCACATTAAACCAGGCTCTTAAGGCCAAGAAACCGACAAGGCAACCTCTTTCATTACAGATACAGCTACATCCTACAACATGCTAAACCAACAGCCCTTATCACATCAACAAAGAACAATGCAGTGTTCCACCATATATAGCAAAATGCAATTAGGACCATTTACAGTATGATTCAGTTCAATACTCAAATGTCCTGTTAGCTGAAGAATGACATAGATGTAGCCACTAGTTAATATTTTTTTGTTTAACCAAAGAGGACATTAAAAATGGAAGTGTGGTTTTCGCAATTCTCCGCAAAACTCTGTTTGAGGATGGGTACTCCATCCCTCCCAAGAGATCACTTACACACTTCAAAGGAGAGGAGCCGAGGACGGCGACCTTCCTACACTAAGGCTCATTGACCAAAATACACTCTCTCACCAACGTTGCCATACCCAGTCCCAAAAGCACTATCCCCATAAGGATGCCTCCAATGAAGAGAGCTGTGGAGCCAGTGGGAGGAAGAAAGAGCGCAATCTGAGCGCCTATCACATCTGCCACTTATCTGATTTTTACTGCGTCTTAGTGGTGTAATGGCACAGGGAGCCAGTCATTTGATTCACAAACCAATAGTCCGGCCCCATTGGAAATTAACAGATTACCTTGTTCACTGGTCCAATTCACTGCTGTGATTACTTCCCACTTCCACCCATTAGACTTTACAAGAGACTAAAACTGTTGGTGAGACGGGATCTCCCTGGTAATGATAATCTGATTCCTGTCAACGCAGTGTTGATGTAAAACATCAACTATCTGCATGGAGGAGTTTTATGGATTTGTTTACAAGGTGCTGGGTTTACAATGACAGGCTTGACCATTACTCTCCACAGTGAAACTTTCATTATTTAGGAGATACACCTATCCGGGATGGCTTACAGTTAAGATAGCTATTTGGGACAACAACACATCACAGTAAGAGGATATTTTATTGAATGAAGTAGCTATCAGTGAGTGCTATAATGATACTCTTTAAAAGGTAGCACAGTCTAGCACAGTCTAGCACTTGATTAGCAGTAGAAAACATTACTCAAATATGAAAACAGCTGCACTCGACATAATAACACTAGGTCTATTTAGCATTACTTGACATATGTATTTATATTATCAAGTCAAATGTTTGGACACACCTCCTCATTCAGGGGTATTTATTTTTGCTGTTTTTCCACATTGTAGAATAAAAACGATCAAAACTATGAAATAACACATGTAACCGCATAGTAACCAAGCAAGTGTTTCAAAAATCTAAATACATTTATATTTTAGATTCTTCTGAGTAGCCCCACTTTGCCTTGGTGACAGCTTTGCACATGCATTCTTGGCATTCTCTCAACCAGCTTCATGAGGTAGTCACCTGGACTGCTTTTCCAACAGTCTTGAAGGAGTTCCCACATATGCTGAGCACTTGTAGGTTGCTTTTCCTTCATTCTGCGGTTTAGCTCCTCCCAAACCATCTCAATTGGGTTGAGGTAGGGTGAATGTGGAGGCCAGGTCATCTGATGCAGCACCATCACTCTCCTTCTTTGTCAAATAGCCCTTAAACAGACGGGAGGTGTGTTTTGGTTCATTGTCCAGTTGAAAATCAAGCACCCCCATACCATCACATATCATCCATGCTTCACGGTGGGAACCACGCATGCGTAGATCACGCCTATTCAGCGTCTCACAAAAACACAGCAGTTGCATCCAAAAATCTCAAATTTGGACTAGTGTCCATTTCTTGCATTTCTTGGCCCAAGTAAGTCTCTTCTTATCGGTGTCCTTCAGTAGTGTTTTCTTTGCAGTAATTTGACCACGAAGGCCTGATTCACACAGTTTCCTCAACAGTTGATGTTGAGATGTGTCTGTTGCTTGAACTCTGTGCAGCATTTATTTGGTCTGCAATCTGAGGTGCAGTTAATTGCATATTTCTGAGACTGGTAACTCTAATGAACTTATCCTCTGCAGCAGAGGTAAGTCCTTCCTTTCCCGTGGCGGTCCTCATGAGAGCCAGTTTCATCATAGCGCTTGATGATTTCTGTGACTGCAAAAACCTTCTGGAAATTTTCCAGATTGACTGACCTTCATGTCTTAAAGTAATGATGGATTGTTGTTTCTCTTTACTTATTTGAGCTGGTTTTTGCCATAATGGACTACTACAGTACAGACATAATGATGGTCTTCTGTATACCCACCCCACCTTGTCACACTATGCATACCCACCCAAAGCATTAACTTTTAACAAGGTTAATTGAAATTAACCTCGTTCAATTAACACAGCAGTTAATTGAAATGCATTCCAGGTGACAACCTCATGTAGCTGGTTGAGAGAATGCAAAGGATGTGCAAAGCTGTCATCAAGGCAATGAGTGGGTAACTTGAAGAATCTACAATGTGAAATGTATTTTGATCTGTTGTACATTTGATTGCTGCATACTGTATGTGTAATTTCATAGTTTGGATGTCTTCACTATTATTCTACAATGTGGAAAATTGTGAAACTAAAGAAATATCCTTGAATTAGTAGGTGTATCCAAACTTTTGACAGTTACTGTATAAAAGACACAAGCCACTCTGGGTTTGGCTGTCAACTGCAGCTTGGTTCCATTAGCATTAGTTTCCAAATAAGTAATTGCCTTTTGATCTACAGAACACACTTGGAAGATATTTTTTATCTCATCTACTGTACCTATCTGGACATCAAGTTTGATGTAAAAATGCCCTGCAGGTTCCTTTAACTACACCATTGAGACAACTCAGTGCACAGTTAATTTGCAGGGGGAGTAACTGCTATCAAACTCAAGCAGAAATTACAGAAAGTGCATCAATCAAGGGGCCTTTGTTCTGAAACTGATATAGATTCTGGGGCCAGTAATACAAGCAACAATTAAATGGCAGTCTTTTATACAAAAGAAGTCATGGCTATTGTTTTATTCTATTGTATCGTATCTATTCAACAATTAGTAGCTTCAAAGGAAGACTAATTGAAACTCTCTGATTAAATGGTCCAAGACTAAACTTTTTCACCACAACTTTCCCTGAAGCATTCTACTGTACGGTCACTATCGACTGCCCTTCTGGGGGAATGTCATTTTTCTAACACAGGCCAGACAAAAGGTGAAATGAGACAACTGAAGCAATCTTAGGTCAATATGAAATAGAAATCTCTCAGCTATACTGTAATAAAGTTACTGAAGGGAAGTAAGGAAACTATAAAGGGGAACTTCTACAAGGAGAGAGCGGTCTGGGAGATTGGTTCGCCCACCGGCTAACACGGCCCAGTACAGTAAGTGCTCCATGGCGAGGGGAAGACAGTTACAAAACCATAGAATCTGATTACTTTGTGGTCCATGCTTCATTCAGTTCACTGTTGTTGTTTTTTCGCATTATTTTTGCTATAGATAATTTCCCAAAGACTAAAACATATGGGTATTCAGAAGTGCAGTGAAAAATAACTTCACTAACAAAGGTAGGCAGAAGATTCATAGAGAAAAAACTCAGTTAAACTCATAGCCCCCCATTGTTCTGATCGATCCTGAGGACCCATAGAAGGCTGCTGATTTAGAGAGATCATTTCTCAGTGAATTCTCACTGCCTGGATTCAGCTGTCATCCTATTATTGATTCGGCAACAGAGACAAAAGACATAACTCTGAGCTAATGCAATTCTGAAGACCAAAACTGAGCAAAGAAATAGAGAAAACAAGCAGCTTGCAGACAAACATGCAGTGATAAGCAGTGTAAATCCATTTGACTTTGATGGGCACACCACGTGCTTTCCTCCCACTAGACGAGGGGGCGAAAATGCATCATGGGTACTTCAGCGCTGTTAATTGTCAATGACTTATCATTGCTAGAAAGCTATAAATCTGCATTAATCAAGGGGACAATCTAAATATATTAAAGGTTTTGAGAAAAAGATTTCTGCAAAATATCAAGTGAATCTATACTCAAGACACTTTCTAGGCTTTTTCACATAAGAACAGTGGGAAAACTTACTCCATTGAAATGGCATGACTGTTATCCATTACTGTACTGTAATGGGGTCCAGAGTACACATTTACAATTGGCTTCACTGGTTTTCATTGGCCAGCCTAATGGGCAGAAATGGAGGCCATTGGCAGTAAACTGCTGATTGGGCTTGTGGTGGCGGCTGATGGTGGCTGGAGCATGGACATGGTGTCTAGTGGGGTGCAGTGTAGACCTGTGTGTGCAGGCTGATGACAGGGAGGGGGCGGCTTGCTAAGAGGACAGTGATTCGGAAGAAATGAGCCAAGAAGGGCAGTAGAACTAAATATTTCTGGAACATTCCTTTGCAGAGTGAAGAATGACTAAGAGGGTTTTCGGCAATGGACAGAGGTGAAATATTCAGATTTCTATGTTCTGGCTTAAAACAGATGAAAGACAAATTGTCACTTTAGATGAATGAATAGGCAAAGTGGGAGGTTATAAAAATAAATATTTCTATCCGACGTCTTCCTAATGTCTTATTTATCCATAATCCATTAAATATACTTTTGTTGAATCACACCACATGGACCTGTTCTGATGACTTCTTAAAACTAAACACAAAGTGCCACCAAGAATGACAATACTCCATTAGGTAGATGCCAATTTACAGTTCCTCATGCAGTTTAAATAACGATTGAATCACAATGTGCTGCATTTGCATGTTCTGCCTTTTCCCAATTAAAAGCTAATTAATTAGACAAAATTCTATTAAGAAACAAATCCCACTCATCAATACTCACAACCTAAGGTCACCCATTGCACAAATTTGAATTGGCTCTTTGCATTGTGTGGACCTTAAAATAATACAATTGCAGGGTTGGAGCTTTAAATAAATAGCTTGGCATGGGCATGGTCTAAGGTGATGGATCTCATCAGAGCTGATGGATTTCTTTCCACCAGGCAGACCAGACGGTCCCATCAGGAAACATGCCCCACTCCTACAGTACGTACACGACTCCAATTCGGCTCAAGCCATCACGCAATCCTATTTTAAGAATGACCACATGCAGATAAAGATGTTCATGCAAAAGACAACGTGAAAAAAACGACTGTGCCGTCTAATTAACACCAAAGCTTTGAAGTGCTCTGCATCCCTCTTTGCCATGTCCATTTTCTGATGATCACAACAGATGTCCGCTCATTAATGGTGATTTACTCAAAACCATAATATCAAGCTGACAGAAAAACAGAACAAGAAGTTCACGTTATTGCAAGTAACTTACTTGACACACCATTCACAATAGACCAGTAACTGTTTCATTTGTTTGATCAAAGGTGAACATTGTGATAGCAGAAACAAAGCTAGCTAGCTACTCTGTCTGCAAAGAGATTTAAGAATGGCATGGAGGTTGTGTAAGATGATTGTTTATGAGGTTGTTTTTTTTTTAAATCAGTGCTACTATACTCATCGCTATCCTATTGTGTTGTTTGTTGTGTTGCTTAGTAACTGAACAGTTATTTGCGGCAGAATCTTCATGAAACAGTTGATCATCTTTCTTTCATGAAAATGTGGGTGGATGTGTTTTAATAAAGCAGTAATGCACTGGGGGCCTTGGTACAGTATATTGTTAGTGTTACTCAGTGTCTAACAACACCTCCTAGCAATACCAATTTTCACGTGATACGATGGCCACTTGAGCCTTATTTTATCACCAAGATTTATGTCCACTAGGGTCTTCTGTAGTTACCATCATCTCTGACCCAGCACTTGCTGGGCAATAAACTGTCTTAAAAGCTCATTTTCTGTAGTTTAGAATTAAAGCTCTGCTGACTAGCCCACAATAGCAATGTTTTGCACATCATATATTTCCCTCTGATGTATTCATTCCGTTTTGGCTCTCTTGCAGGTAGTGTGCATAATGTTTACCAAGTCTGCTTTTGGCTGGTGGGCCTATGCGTTCCCTTGATGAATAGTCAACAGCAATTCTCCAGAATGCGTGAACGCTCTGCAAAAGGCTATCGCCGAGCTGTTCATTTGGGTATGCATGAAATAACAGCAATCCACTGGGAGCGTTCTACGTTTCAAAAGCTCAGGTCAAATACACACAGAGATTCCACATGTGCAGCCTCTGGCCTCTAAGGTCTGGAATCCACATCCCTTCTGCCTCGATGACATTGCATGTTCTATTTCCAGAGTGAGGGTTGAAGTGAGGCTGCTGCGATTGTAACACTGACCTGCGTGATCTCTGACCTACAAAAACTGCCTGAAGCCCTACACACAAAAATCTTCACTTCGCAATTATAAGCAAAAGGCCTTTCAGAAAGAAACACAACCTTCCATATAGCATGCCTCTTTCATGCCAAATGATTTGCATGCTTTTATATTCATATCTTTGACTTTGTTGTCAATGTATTCCACCACGGTGGTGGGAGCTTGATGTTTTGTCTCTCTAGTCCAGGGTGAAGAGGGAGAGAGAAAAGGCGGAGACAAAGAAGCAAGACTACTTTACTTTCAGGCCTAGTGTCTACGGACCGCATGTCTCCAGTCATCTGTCACTAGTTTACATACATGCAATGACACTTCCCCTCTCCGCGGAAAGCCGTTGTCACCGCGTGGCCGGCAGCTGAGGCAGACTGGGCGCTAGTCGGGTCTCCCCCAGGTACCTCTAGGGAGGAACATTAGGCTTGGGTGACAGACTGACAGGCTCACAGGCTGCCACCATGCGTGCCTCGTCCCCTGTCCAAGCACTCACTCCCTCTACACGAGCCACTGACTCCCAAGGCAGAGCACGTTTTGCATAAAGCGGTGACTTTGCTTTACATACATTTTGTCAGACACAAAATAATTTTTCACCCGCCTAGCCTCCAATGCTACATAAAACTTTTGGAATGAATAATGAAAACAGTAGGGGCTGGCTGAGGGCTCTGGGGAAGCGCGTAAAGATGTGGCAGAGCTGAGGCAGTCAGGTCTGTCGTACAGCTACATCTACATGTGCCAAGTGTGCCAATAAAATGTGAATAATGTTCCATAAGCATAATACGATTCTATTGTGGTTTTTAAATGGTGCCCCTTAGATAACTAATCCCAGGTTAAAAAATAAAATAGATTGTTATCCCTTTGTTATATTTAAATGTTAGCAAAAAAACTAACAATAAACCCTGGGTCAAATTCAGGCTTTACTATAAAAAAGACAGTTAAGATCCTCTAGTACATTTGTAAATAATATAACCTTGCCTGAAGAGTTAACCAGAGTCCCCGGACTGGAAGCTAGCGATTATGTACTGTTGACATTGCGATGACATGGTGTGGTACCAGTAGGGTAGCAGTGCACCAATCAGCATAAAACCCATAATATGAGAACAGTATCAGAGTACACCAGATATATGTATGTAATAGTATGGTATAGTATGGGTAAGTACACTTGAAAAGAGGGCATTAGTATGTCCAGTATTCTGCTATTCGGCAGTGTATGCTTTCCTCCCGGCACCAGCTGAAGTAGAATAAAGGTCAGAACACTGATCATATTAGAGCAATAGAAAGTCAATATGGGTTTTAGCTGACTTGATTTGGAAACAATGTTTAAGGTTTCTCAGCAAAACGTCTCTCCCCTGAGCCCAGGAATCTACGTGAACCAAAGAGCATGGAACAGTGCTCTGTAACAGCTATTTTAGACCATGCAAAGTCAACACTACTCCCTGAGGTGATTTCCCGATAATGAACACAAAAGAAGTGTCAACCCTCATAAAGCTCCAGGATGATGCTGAACTCTTTATGAGGACTTTTTTTCCTGGTTTAAATTAATCTAATTCCATGTGGACACTAAGTGGGACCGTCAAATAGGCCACACGCACAACAAGCCTTTCTATGGCTATCTCTTTCTAACAGGCATAGTCTGTCTGAGAGGAACAAAGAGCCCATACACCTGATAAGTACTTTTCAAATCTGACCACATTGGCTGTGCGCCTACTCACACCTATTCCGCACAATGCGACAATAGAACATTGACAGGGTCAAAGGTTATACATATACTGTGAGGAAACTCAAATTAACTTTAGGAAACACATTAAACTTTCTGCACATTTGAAACCAGAAAGGTTGTACTTTTGTGGTCAAAAATGGGGT
Source organism: Esox masquinongy (assembly GCA_016801175.1). Taxonomy (NCBI): domain Eukaryota; kingdom Metazoa; phylum Chordata; class Actinopteri; order Esociformes; family Esocidae; genus Esox; species Esox masquinongy. The sequence continues at coordinate 121,787 of JACXGI010000035.1, forward strand.
AATCCTGAATGCTTATATTTTTGGGGTGAAAACTGTGGCTGACTAAAGGTTATTTGCTACATCCCAAAAAAAGACCAACAGGGCCGTTGCAAGGTATGCTGGGCCCCTCAAACAGACGTATGCCTGGGACCCATGAATCGCATCCACCTTTCCCAGTGTTAGCGACAGCCCTGCTGTGCTGCTTTTGCTGGTCTTCCACTGGTCTAGTGTTGGGGTGTAGTGAATTAGAGATGTAGTTCAACTACATTTTGCAGTAGCTTAGCGGTAGTTGAAGTAAATTCAAAGAAAACTGTTGGTTGTCAGTGTTTAAGTAGTTAATTGATTACCTTGTAGAAGTGAAGCTACAACTGTAAAGGAGACAGAAGAGTTCCTGTTCATCCACTTGCCTAATTTTCACTTGCAAGTGTGTTTTTAAAAGGCTAAATGATCTGTTCCTCCAATTTGTACTCCAGAAACATTAACAAAGGATATTTTTGTAGGTAACTACTTTTTCAAAGTAGGTTAACTAAAGTACTGTAACACAGAGCTCCAGGAGCTTTTTGTGACCATTTTTCTTGTTTTTTAGGTACATTTTTAATTGGTCACATCATGTCTTGATATCAAACTCCCTACTTTCGTCTGTTTGGCGTTTTGCGTCGTGTGGCTACGTGTGTTAGCCACTCTCTCCCCTTCGCTCACCCTTCGTCCCGACGAAGGATTAACTGTAATGACAGTATCCTGTTGGTGCATGACACAGGTAGCTAAGAATCTACTGCCCTGCACAATGAGATTCTTCAAAATTAAGTAGCAAAATAGGGGCCGTTCTGCAAGTGAACGGGTTTCATCTCAACCTAACTATGCCAAAGACACAATATGCACTTGGTTTCTTAGCAGCATAGCAGTTAATATAAAGAAATAGCCCTTGGATCAAGTTACATCATCCCCCAACATACTGACATCTCTTTCCGAATGAATGTGTGACACATGGATCATAAGGTGGGGGGAACTTTTTAATGCCTTATCAGTGATGTGCAGTTTGTACAATTTGGTCGTTTTAGAAATGCGCTGCAGTTCCCGATTTATGTGCTCATTGTCCCTGCTGTCAAGCAGAATACATAAATTGAATCGCAAATAGACATCTAGACCTTGTTTTGCATGTATTAAGAAATACTATGTTTTCTATGCCTAGCAGTTAAAAATGCACAAATTTACAAGTCTAAAACATGTCAGCAATAGCCTCCTATTATTAACAAAAACATAGAAATCTATATCCCAATGCTAGTAACCTGATCATATATTCAAAGAACAGCAGTGTAAACATAAAATCTAATGAAATTACTAAATTAGTCTTTATGTACAAATAACCTAATGTGCCAAATATGTTTTAATCAATTTTTAATAAATTGTTTTTGGGATGTGAACAAATCATGTGCAGGTGCCAAGTGAATGACACAGTAGCACAAGTGCCACCATTGGAAATTGTTAGTCTGGAACCCTGAATATATATTTTTTCTTAAGGGTCAATTTAGTGTAGCTTAACACTTTCCAGTGTGAAGTAATTTGGAGATTGGTCAACTATATTCTGGGAATAGTCTCCCCAACACAGCAAAAAAGCACGATCAATCGACAGGCAATATACTATACGCAACTTTTCATTTACTCTAGGAAAAGGATGTGAGCAATGAACCACTTTGTCCGCTGTCCTCATGCTTTAACCGGCAAAACTCAGTATAACTTCCGACACAGCTCCTACTGCCAAATGGGAGTAATAAGTACTATTCTTCAATAATCAATGAGTTTACAGTATATCATTCAAAAGTTAAGTAAAAAATGTACTAATCATATATTGCCCCTTCTAAAGTCTATCAGAAAACCAGCACGTATGAAATGAGCCCTGAAAGCCTAAGACGAATCATGAAGGTGTATGGTAGGTCCACTGGCCATTTGAGAGCTGTGCACCATTCTCTAGTGCTGAAGGCAGGGTGGGAAAACCACGATGTGTAGCATCATTAGCAGCAGCTACACCCCCCCCGCTACAACCAGTCACTAACCCCTGCACTGGTTGTTATCATCACGCCGCTGTGACACCGAAGACGTTCTCAGCCGATCCGCCTACCTGTCCTCCTACCTTCCCCACCTACCAGCCCACAGCAGCCTGACACCTTAAACGTCCATCCGATACGTGGGTGCCTATATTTATCCTCTTTCACAGGCGCCAATGTTGCACAAGTCCGTCGATGTGAAATGGAAACGTGTTTTCTGCGTATCCCTCTCTCTCCCTGTGACATGGCAGTGTATCAGCCTCCCTCCTCTCCCCTGTATCCATTCTCTCCCCTCCTGCAGACAGGCCTTAGACCCATCCTCTCCACAGCAGTTCTCTACACCAGTCCCTGGCACCCAGCCAACCTGTCAGCCACACGGCGGTGCCCAGGATGAATGAATCACGGGGAAGTTAGCAGGCGCCACTGATAGCAGGCATCCACCTATGATCATCGTTCCTAATTAAGATCTGACTTCTTTGATGTGATCTTTAGTGGAACATCAAAATATCAATTTGAGACAATTAACCAGTCAATGCAATGACTCTATTCATCATTCCAGAAGGAATTTCCAAGACAGAAAAGCAGCCAAAACATTGACTTTCAGATTCACAGAAAGCGATGCCTGGTCTTGAATGTTAATGTATGACTTTATATTCAATGCAATAATTATAAAACTACGGTGTCAGTATGCTAATCTAATATAATCACTAAGAAGCAGTACACAAATAGCTACTGATGCCTTTTGTGGTAAAGAATATCTAATCAAAATTAATCAAACTGGCATTTTACAAATGATGAAGGCAGAATGGCAGCTCATGCACAATTCCATGTTCCCAAATGCAATTCAACAAAAGGTTTATCAAGAAGAGACCTGAAGATAATGGACTTTAAAAAAAAAACAGGATTAATTCCAAAAACGCACATTTCACATGGTAAATACAAGGTTGTTAACTAAATATTGTGTGAGTCCAGATTTACCTCAGTTATGACAAGAGAGAATGTTAATTCCAAGCTTTGACCAGAGTTGTGTATGCTTTCTGTTCCAGACTTGTTGAATGCATGGGCTTGGAGTCTAACGAGGATGATGGCCTCGCTGGAAGATTAGACATGTTTTGTTAGAAGACTAGTGAAATTTCAATACAAGGAACATATTGCATTTTCACTTATCTTGCGAGGTTTTTCAATCGCAATAGAACACTCTAACAGCATTATGCAAGTAAACACCTTGAAGCAGAACTGTTAAAAGCCTCACTCTTTTTCAAGGTTGTTCAATGATAAGCAATTCTCAAGAACAGAATGATGAATTCCAACAATTTCTAAGGGTCTCAGATGTTTGATGAAATTGTAGAATTTCTTGAATAGAATTCATCGAGTGTCTGACATTTCCTGCCGCACAATAAGAGGCAACCTCAGAAGGAATGATCTGCTTTGAGCCACATATAGCCACCTTCCTTTCCTTAATGGAGGAAAACATAAATTACATTCAAATTGACTGTTACATTGTTTTTTTACATCCTTAAAAATACTTTAAAGGCAAAACAATCGGCTATCATGATGAGCTGTCAAAAAAAAAGTCCCCTCCTGCCAGTTGACAATAGCTGTATGCTCAGCATGAGGTCTCCGTCTCGATTCAACTCAAGGCAAGAAAATCTACAATCATTATGGCCATTAGAAATCAAAAGTTTAGCATTTCTAATTAAAATGTAAACAGTGTAATGAGAACATCAGTGATTTAGGCAAACGCCTTTCTAGCTGCCACTGGGGATATGATAATTACTGAAGCAAATCTATGAATGCACATGAATCTCCTACAACTCCAGATTAAAAGTATTACTGCTAAACCTAGTTTGGTACACCTGGGGATCGTCTATTCTAGCCTATCCCCAGTAGGTTCTCAGCTGCCTCCGCTCTTTATGAGTGCAGAGAGGCAGAGAGGCTTACTGTATGTGAAGAAGATGAAACAAAATCTGCATTGCATTGTTTCAAATGGCAAGAAAGGGGCTTTAAAGACAGAGTAACACTCCATTTAAATCATTTAAATTACCCCACATGACATACATGGCCTGAATTAACCACCATTCAAAGCATTTAAGGTTATTACCGGTCACTAAGTAAGATCAATGCACCGTGCAATAGTAAGATCTATATAAAAGCACAGGATAAATGAGGATTTGTTGGTCAGTGTAACAACCTGGCATTATGCCACAGCATTTTAATATTCTCTGTAAGGATGTACTGTATGCAGATTATGATTATGTGTGCAAATGTTCCTTATTCGATTATTTTCTATATCCTCATATTAAGGTTTTAAGGCTGACGGCTGGGTTTAAGGGGACGTTAAGGTCAGAGGTAATATGGCTCTAAATACACTTAACACGACAGTCAAATCCTAACTGTAATCTTGAGAAAAGGTCAAATAAAGCAAATGTTTGAAAAACGGTGCTCTTTCCACAACATGTACAGTAAATGTCAAGCAGATATCTGAGTTGGGGTTAAACCCTTAAAGACAAGGGCTTCAGGAGACGGATGGAAATGGACCGGGCGACTTTTAAGTTCAAATAAATACAGCTATGAGTATATGGATTTAACATAGGAAGTAAGAAGTAGTCTAAACTAACCCACATCTAAATGGATCTAAAGCCAAGTGTCTGATAACAGAGTCTGTTCTGGACCGGCTTTATCCCGGTATGAGTGTATTACGTTTACAGGGACCTCAGATCCATGTCTCAGATCCAGTAAGCATGCATAAATAAGGGAACAGGAAGGAGACAAATGAAGGGTACGCACTAGTAACTGATCAAGCATTTCAGAAAAATGTCTATGTTATATGCTGTCAGTCAGACCTCCCCCCACCCCGCCCCCAAACACACACACACACACACACACACACACACTCACACACACAAAAAATACCAGTCAGACAGTCCCTGTGTCTAAATGAGAGGGTGGATGGGGGAGGAGGGGGGAGGATGTCAAGGATTCAGGGTCCTTCGTCTTTGCAGTAGAGCACACACGTCTCTCAGTATAGCAACAGACAGCTGCTTCCACTTTCTAATGCACCCCAACTTAGATCACTTGAGGAATTGTCAGTGCACTGAGAAACACACAAAGATAACATAGCAAGCTGCCATGAGGGAGACCAAAGAGACAGAGAGAGAGAGAGAGAGAGAGAGAGAGAGAGAGAGAAGAGAGAGAATGCTGCTATGAGAGAAGATGGGATTTGTTCTATTTGCATGAGTCTCTCCCTTGGGGTCTCCCTCGCTTTTCAGATGAAAAGCACGAAAGACAACACTTAACATATTTGCTTAAAGATGACAACCCCGCACTGATTTCATTTGCGTATGGCTTTGTCTAGAATTGAGACAGGAGAGACTGAATGGGATTTGTTACAGTTACTGACAAATGTATCCGTCTGTAAGGATGAGCGTTTCATCAATTTACAACAGCCCCGCAGACCTCCCATGGGGTGTTTACACAGAACTAACTTAAGGTAGTCACAAGCTCCCTTTAATTGTCACCATTAGAGGATGATAAAAACTGTCAGTCTTATTTATACATTCCATCCCGTAGGAAATTGCTCTGGTCGCATCTACCACCAAAGACAATTCTATCCATCACTTATCATAATGTACTCTTTATTGTAGCTTGCTAAAGGAGAAAGGAATGTTATCTACAGACAATAAAACCCCACTTTCATTATGGCTTTACCAGACAGTCTGTAGTCTTGTATCTCCATACCTGGTCTTAATCAGAATTACATTCAGTATTTATGTTATGGTGCTAGATTAGTTTACTGCTTCATTCCTCCTCTTTGCAGTTTGTTGAGATTGTTGAGATCCCTGGTGGCTGACAGGTTGGTATGCATGTACTAAAAACAGTTACAATCTACCATACAACTAACTCTCTATTGTTATACATAACATTGTTTATAGTTTTCATTGAGCAAAAATTACCTGCAGTAAAATTGGATTAAAATAAAAATGTTTGTCCTTGTGGACTGAGAAAATATACTGAAAGGAGACGGCCTACTGTCGTTAGCAATTGAGCCTTCTGTGTTCTGTGAGGACTTGTTGCTTCACAAATAGACGCATTTGTGTTGTATATGGAGTAGCATCCAGAACACTGAAACAGACCATATTCTTTGTGCAATGGTTGTTAGGATACTATTTGGATTGCATAGTACTGTAAATGGTCAAGGATACCTTTTCATGGTCAACTCAAAATATTATTTCACTGGCTCAGCTGGGTTTAGATCAAACACATATCATCTCACGGATTTATCTGCTTTAAGCCTTTCACCTGCAGGAGCCTGCTAGTGAAGGTAAATGGTTCATATGCTACTGACAGATACTTTTTTTATGTAGGGCAAGTAAATAAAAACAAAACAAGAAACAACTCAAATACTTAAATGACATTAATTTGTTTAATGAAGACAGAAAACTGACTTACAATACATGTTTAAACTGTTTTCTGTGGGTGTGTTAAATGTTGCATGATTTATTTCAATTTTTTATCTAGAAGTTTTATAAATATACTTAATTTGGCAGTAGTCCTGAACAAATGGAATGTGCGTAATTGAAGCCATTACATACTTCATCTTTCTCAATATATTACAAACAATTACAAACTGTCTCACAAAATGTATGTTAATGTGAAGGAAAACATGAAAAAAATGTGGTTGAGTGTAGTTACATTGTCACAAGCTGATCAATCCTGTGACAGTTTTTGTCTTAAAGTACCCATGCTAACGTGAACACGCCAGGCATCAGACGAAGCGGGTGATGAAAAGGGCAAGGGTCAGCATCTGTCATCAAGCGTACCACAAAACTCAGCATATGGATCTGTGTCAACCACACAGCTTAGATTGCAATCCGAAGTGCAACCAAATAAGGAATAAACAGAGCTGTCATTTCCATTACCACACACAGTGGAGAAGCCAGAGGTTAAATCAGGAGTAAAGAAAATCACCTAGTGTATGAGTTGCCAATGACCTCGGCGCTACATTAGGAAATGCTAGCTAACCAGACTAAGTCCTGGGTATCCATTTTTTTATCTATTCTCAGATACTGAGCAAGCAAAGTAAATAGTAGTGTACTGTAGTAGTACATGTTCCTGGATTGAAAAAAACACTAATCAACTGGTTTTATACAAAGCTACATCTTATAGACAGTTTAATCTAAAAAAAGCCATGGGAAAAAGCACTGAAAAACACAAACATAGTCCTGCCTTAAACACATGACGATCATGTCCACTTTCATGAAAACACATTAAAGCAAAGCACTCCAACATAATGGAAGTGGTTGTGATGTACATTTTCCTGAAGTGGCATAAAAACACACTTCAGCTCATTGTTGATTATTTAATTCCCTCTCATATAAATGCAAATGAGAATTGCAAACAAAAATATGTTTCGATTATTGTATTGAGGGAACCCAAGTTCCAAGGCCCAAGTTTTAAATAAAGCTAAATATGAAGTTCTGAAAAAATGTGTTTTTATATTATAATGTTCAGTATGAATCTGTAGTAAATCTTTTTAACATTCAAAACAACTGCTAAACCCTGTGAGGTGTGCTGTGGATTGCAACAGGTGCTATGTGACCCTGTATAGTCTATCATGAGAGGGTGACCAACTCTAATGGAGACTAATAATGTGCGAATGTGGAATGTTAATCATTTAATAATAGAATCAAGAATAGACAAATGTTTCCATTCATTTTGAAACGTAACAGCGAAAAAGCACAATACAAGACTGGTAAACAACACCAGATTGGGGTATTTGCGCTGCTGATCATTGTCGTTATTGATTAAACTGACACACTGGCCTACTATAGTTTGCAATACGCAACTTTACTGAAGGTTCACAAGATGTGATATTATAGTAAAACATATTTGCAGTCTGAAAGACTCACGCATTTAAATATTATTTACTACTATATCAACTGACGTTAAAGTATCAACTCTAGGTCAGAAATGGCGCTTACAAAGATTATCTGATTAATTACACGCGTAGATGTAATCACAAGATGGGCCACTTTGCCATTAATTTGACCACACAAGCCGAGTGAAAGCCCAAACACTTGATTTTTGTAAGCAAACTACACGATTGTCGTAAATGGGGAAACAGACTCTGGACTCGACCGGACCCATGACAGTGCAATTTGGAGCGAACGTGATCTGTAGGCTATACTTGAATTTCCAAACACCAAAGACAGGCAAAATGGTAGAGAAATTCTTCTAACATAATAGGCTACATGGAAGAAATGTTTTATCAAGCAATCACTTCGCCAATGACACGATATAACTGTTCACATTATGTTAATCTAAAACACTCCCTAATCAATTTGCGGATAAGAGAAGCATCTTACGCTGGGTGAAGATAAATTGTCAATAACACACTAAGACAAAATAAACTTTTACATGCAAAAATGTATCAGATCAACAGGGTGTAAAAATCTACATTTGGAATGCAAAAGACAGAAATTACGCACGAACTTGTTCTACCCAATGTAAAACTGATATAGCCAACCACTATAATTATTTTTATTATCAGGCAGAGAAATAATGTTGAACTAATCAATGTATATTGGTAATAGAATTATCATTAGTTGGCTAGTGTCTGTATAGTTGTAGCTACTACTGAATTGTTATTATTAGTATTATTAAAAGTAGAAGTATAGTTAACTTTTTGTTTTGAACTGTAGCCTATGCTACCTCAGTATTAAAGCAAATCTCAAATTCTATCAAATGTATGATGCATCGACAAAATAAGCAGTTAAGAAACCATTGTTATTAACTAATGTAATGTTATTTCTATATCAAATTATTGTTAGAATTATAGAAGAAAAATAACATTTAACTTTTCAACAGTAAAATAAGCCATGCATACAAAACCGGAAAAATACTCCCAGTTATCATATAATCAGTAAGTGAAATAGTCCAACATACCATAAATACTGGTGCTAGTGATCATGTCTTCAAGCCTAAAAACAAGGGAAAAGGAAAACAGCAGAATCGGAATTTTCACGAGGAATTCCAAAGGTTGCTTCTCATTATAGGCACTTTTCCACTCAGCTATCGGATTTCACTGCCTTGAAACGTGGGTCTTTTTTGTCAGGTATTCATTTTAACCTACATGCATATATTAAGAAAGGAAAATCAACAAAAGCTATTGGATAACATGTGAAGAGAGAGACCAAACACATGACCACGAATGTAAAGCCTCTGTCAGACCTCGTTCCAATTGAAACTATGGGACACAGGCATTCGAGAGGCTGCGCACGATGACATGAAGACACATCTTCTCTTGCAATGCATTGGAGGAAGCAGCATGATGTCCCATTACTTTGAAAAAATAGATTAGGCTACATGCAGCCAATTGTCACAACGTCGAGCGCAATGACAACATAACCTACGTATTTATTAATCTCTGGGTAGGAGTATTCCAACAAGTTTTTTATCATCAGATTTCCATACATGTAATCACTTGAAAGTTACTTTGAAACAATTTGTATCGCCCTCATCACTTTCTCGTTTAAATTATTTATTGTGAAATAATTAATTGCTAAATAAGCGCCCGAGTGATTTTAAGCCGCGGCATAAACTTCACATCCGAGCAATAGGCTACTTTTACATTTGAAAGTGCCTATCTATACATTTTAAATATGTAATAATTCCAAAGCCTACTACTGATATTCTGCATGATGCTTGAGAACGCTTTCAGTTCCAGGGCATACCATAAAGCGCCTTGCTCTTGCGTAGTGCAGCTTCGTTTCTTTTTAATTGTTCTAATCTAAGACAGAGACATATTAACTCTTACCTGTATATTTGACAGGACAGCTTCAGAGATTAGTGTAACATCGATCCAGTGGATATGCTTGGTGAATTGGTCCTCGGGTTAAGCGCGGCTGCTTGCGATTTGAAACCATTCCAAGTTAGTGAGAGGAAGACTGACCACAGCCTCTGCCATGTTGGAATTCCAAACCCTGGACAGCTGCTCTACAGAAGGCAACATGCGGTGCACTGCGCATGTACTCTGTCGGAGGTGGCAAATTCAAAGCGCTTCCATAGATGCGAGTTAAGGTTGCTTTTACACAGGGCGAATTGCTTAGCGATTATTTATGAACACAATATGCCTATATACAGTTTATAGCTTAGGGTTTCATAACGAATACATTGAATGTATTTATTAGATAGGTCATATAGGATATCATGAGTATCTTACTGTATGTTATACATTGCCGATAAATATAGTAGGTCTGGTCGTAGTAGGTCTGGTCAATGTACTGGTGAGCGAAAGATTTTTATTTTATTATACTGCTCCGAGAGCGTAATACAAAAAGTATCTAACTACACAATATTTAATGTATTTTTGTAATATTATCAAAATTCACGTATATTCATATATATTTTAAGAACAAATACAGATTTTGCTTCAGAAATGTGTAAATACTTACTATATAGTCTAATGTTAAAATATATGACATAGATCAGTAGATACCCATCCATCTCTGTCTTTATCATTCCTCAGCTCCTTGAAGGGAGTAGGTTATCCCTCTAGCCCACTGAGATTGCAGGCTTGGAGAAACCCCAGTTAGACATGTGATCTGAATCCAGGCACCCTCTAGTCCCACAATGCCCTCTCAAATTCATGTGTGAGGGCCTTGGAGTGATGCATTGATTCAGCCTTGAGCACTCCCCACAGACCACCATGCCATTTCCAGCAGATCCCGAGCTCTTTAGAGGATTCCTACCCATAGACAGCCCAGATTCAACCGCTGTCCAACTCCCGACCAATGACAGCTCCAACTCACACACTCCCAACTAGTAATTACAGCACTGATTCAACGGTGCACAGCTGATACCTACAGCCTTGCAGCCTGTGGGAAAGAAAATCCTACCTTGGTTTTTTTCTGTGATCTTTTGCCCAATTGTTCCCTCCTTAATCTATCTCTTGAGGTTTTTGCGAGGTAATATGGCATTTTTTATTTCAAAGAAAATGATTATTCTGATATAAGTATGATATATACTGATGAGTAAAATGCTAGAAATCAGTCCACAAAAAGTAGTCTCATTATCTTACATGTTCATTGCTTTAAGCAATTTAGGTCAGGCAAGGTGAAAGCCAAGGATGAGAAAGTACAGTCTGAGCAGTAGATGTAATCAGATCAGGTATTAATCTCCTGCTTGAGATGTTTCCGACCATGGAATTGAGGACACACCTCTGTTCACCAGTGATGATATTGCTCTACCTGAGTGGTCCAATTCCCGGTTAATGCTGTAGCGACCAGACTGTTTGCTTCTAGGAACTGCCTCTGACAATCTCCTGGTGTTATAGAGGTCAGGTGGAAAACAACCGCAGTGCATTTCCAGGTGCATCCACGTCCATTGTCTCCTCCCTCATATGAGAATGTTCTGTCTGTGCCTTTGTCCTTGTGTCAGCGGGCAGGACATTCTAAATTATTTTTGCCCAGCTGCCTCCCTGAACCCTTGCTACAGCACGTCAATACACACATCATCCAGCCACCCCACGCATCAGGTCTGCAGCCGATGTCCATCACGCACCTGAAACCTTCTACAGCGACTGATCAACTTATGACACTAAAATGGCCATTGATCAGAAATTCTTCTGTTTTTTTTTCTTCTTCTCCGCTTTCACCTTTGTTCTCGTTTATGACTATTGCTGTTAATCATTCATTAGGATTGGCTAAATTGACATTCATTAACCTCATAGATCATTAATTCATTGGAAAGAAAAGCAGTATTCTCACAGAATCCAATACCCAAACCCCTGATATTATAACTATTAAGGCATATTACAATAACACACCATTGACTGATGTTACTGTGGTTTCAGCATCTGTTTTACCTATGCAGGGTTTTCAATTTAAAGGGTGACGCATAATGTTAAACTACAACCCATTTTACATGGATGATTGCTTTTATTTAAATAGTTCATATTGTACATGATCTCATACATAATTGTCAAAACAAGTTAGAATAAAACAAAAAAAACAGAATTGGATACTATTATGCTCTACATTATGATAAGTATGTTACAATTAGGGCCCACTATCTAAGTTTTCTTTATAGACCTCATAATATAACAGAACCAACTAAATAAAATGATCATAGAATGAGATGATTATCTGCTTCCCTGAGGCAGTGATCTGTGGAGCACAACATTTCATTCATTTCCTATTTGTTTAAAACATCTCGAATGACACAGTCACATCCTTTGAGAGCAGCATTTGCCATGGCAGGAATAATAAACCCCCAGCAACCACTGTTGAAGTGATCAGAGGTGACATAAGAGTCTGTAGGCAGAAGGTTAAAAAACAGCCAGTCACGTGCCTCTGTAAACCCCTAACCTTATTCCTGAGGAGATGAACAATTTCACTGTGGGGGACACATCTTGCGTAAACATTCCAGCCACACTACATTCTCATTGCATCAAAAAGCTACTGCTGGTAACAGGTGCAGCTAACACTGTTTCTATAAATAGAGATGAGAACATCTCTCATCTCTCTGATATGGAAACAACACAGATGAAATAGCAATGTTTCCTTTCCTCATACCTTTTAATTTATAGTCTAGACTGTAGACAAAATATTCTGCCTTAAATGAAATATTTAGCTGCCTTTGAGCTTTTCCTGTTTTTGGAGAGGGGCGGTTGGGGCGGGGGAGTAGTCTTGCTAATATCATTCTAATTGACTGCCAGCCTGTGCCTTTTATATTTAGAGTAAGCACTGCACTGGATTATTTCAAAATGTGGTCCTCAGGTGCGTTGAACAAACACATCTGGGGAAAATCAGTGAGGTCTTTGAATGGAAATGAAAGTAACAATCATTGTGTCCGAGCTCTGGGGATTGATACACTGTAAGGAGGTTTGGGAGAAAGTGGTTTGAACAAGACAAAAAGTCCATAGGAACCTCCACAATTAAACTCAATGACTGCTCAAGAGTCCAGGTAAAAAAAGTGGGGTAAAATGAAAGGGTTCTCACATTATTTGATGATGTGTGGCCAAGTCCCTTTATGGACCGGGGCTAAAATCCTAATGGGGACAAGCTTGAAGTGAATGGAGCCCAGAGAGGATAAGCTACTAAATCTTGCAATAAAAGCAATGTGATTTACAGTAAATTCCACAAGGCTGACAGCGCCACAGCTGAGGGCATAAACACTCCTTTCAATGCTGTGCCGCCACTCAACTCTATCTGCTGTGAACTACAATCGTGCAGCGAGCCGTGCTGCTCACCAGCAATGACTTTGATAAATAACCAGGAAGTCCCACTGTTGGCTTAAAAGTAGAAGTTGTTCAGTTGCAATTCTGCATTTGTCCCTCTTTAATGGGTCTGGAAGTGGCTTTAGCAGTAATCTGTCAGTGATTGATTGGGTCTCACCAGAACCCCACCCCATTTACCTCAGCAGCCTCAATGCTCAGCCACAGCTGTGAATGTTGCCGCAGAAAGGCTATATTAGGAATGTGCATTCCTTATTTACCTTCCACACAAATACTCTTAATTCCACTTGGTTAAATATGTGCAAGATGAACACCAATATAACAGGAGACGAGAAGTGACATGTTCTTGTTGGTGCTGAATACATGCACCCAAGGATAAACAAATACATTTTATAGACCAGTGACTTGAGATGTATAAAATAGCAACTTTAGATTTTATCCCCTGTGCAGGAATGTAACCTTGAATTGACTGGCTTGCCAGTATTACCAGCATTAAATGCACTGCATAATTACCTGGCCATAGTTGTCATCATAATGGAAAATAATAAATTTCCCAAATTCCCAGCAATCATTTTCAAAGAGCATTTTTTATGATTGTAACCAGGTACCGACTTATCTACTGTATATGGGTTCTGATTTGTGTTTATACAAACAATGCTATCTCTATATTACATTTTAAACATATAATGCATGCATTATGGGGTTATCATTTGAACAAACAAAAAAAATGCAATGAATGAAAATAGCTGTCAAATGCTGGTAACAATGAAAAAGCAATATTATTTGGAATGTGGCACAAGAGGTTGAACAGGCAATTTAGACTGGGAGCTAGATATTGATTACATTTACCAGCAGATCCATTTTAATAAAATATTAAGCGAGGATGCTGAGAAGGCTGGTGATGGCTACAAGTGGTTTCTTCTTGCAATTTTTTGTGCATCTTCTGAGAATTCACGCAGCAACAAAATAAAAAAACATGTGGACAACTCATTTCATACAATCAGACTTTAATCTTCAATCAGGTATTTAAAACAGGGCTGGCTAATAATCCAATTCACTTCACATTCAAATAATATTTTAGTTATTTTTATAGGGAGGTCTGGGCATGAAAATTTGTGTATGCATTTTAATGTAGATGGTAATTAAATGGTAATTATTCCACTCAAGCTCAAACGCAGGTAACAAATGGAATTCAATCAGTGTCCGTGCATAATGACCGTCATTAGGAGAAAGAAAATAATAATGACGTCCTCTCTGCATTAAACCAGCAGACACTCTTCACAATGATCCTGTACCCATTATTGATCTCCATGGAGATAATAAATTGTCAATTTTCAGCACTGTATGTCAACACTGAATACAGCACATTTTATTTACTGCCAACTATTCCTGTGGATTCTAAAATCCCTTGAAAATACAACTTAAAATCCATGTACTTGTTCTACTTAATTGTAATGTTTAGACATTGGCATCATAGCTACCCTCTCAAAACCCTCCTTGTTTGGGTTTCATACCTGCCTAGTACCCGCTGACATTAACTTGTGTTTAAAAATCTTGCGTAGGACAGTGGATGTTTGTTGTAGGGGATATTTTGAGATTTCCTACGATTAGATTATAGTGTTTGTGCTTGAAATTCAAGTATGCACTCTCTGTCTCTCTGCTGCAATGCAGCCATCAAGTCCTCAATCAAATGCACACTTCAAAAAGAAACGGTAACCTCTGCTCCCACATCATTGCTTTAATGTTTTACCTGAGTAGTGTTCATCCAAATGATCAGCTATGAATGAATCTGAACAGAAACTGCTTTTGGTGTAATGCATTCACATGTAGACCCAAGTGATTGGTTTACCAGGCCCTTGTGACATTTGCAAAGAACTGCGTATTACTATGTGAAATTCATGGACTATAACATTGTTGTGTATATACTACAAGTCCAAGTTCAAACTTTTGTATGCTGGGCTTTTTTCTGCCCACTCCAGCAGGGTACAGTAATCATGCTTCTTCTGAGGGGGCAGTCTAACTGCAGCAAGGTTGAGGGGAATATTACCTGGCTGGAGAAAATCCCCATGGTTTACAGTTCTTTAGTTGGATGGACTCAATAAAATATCTAGGCTCTGAGAAGTAGAATGCTCAACAGAGGCACTAAAGCTTCTGACAATTTTTGTACATCTAATGCTGTTAGAGTATCATTATTCACATATATTTGTGACATATCATACAGGTTCCATACTTTTTTATTCTGTTTTCCTTTTTAATCTGTATACCAGAACAATGATCAGACCTATAATTTTTCTTGGTATTTGCTTTGTAATCCATTTTTCATGTTTTTAGGGATACAAGCAGCGAGCTAGTGAAATAGTATTTGTTGGCATTCATTGCAAAATATTTTGAAAATATTAAAATTTTTATTCAGATCATATGGCTTAGGAGGATTCAACCTTGCATGATCATAAAGGGCCACACCCTTTCATGAAATGCCTTGCCCGTCGTCCACATTGTAGTGCTATAACAATTGGTGGAAATTTTGAAAGCTCATAACTCTCACCTCTTGGGACAAACAGTTGTGAAATGAGGTATTATGTACAGATACTCTGGCACAAGATATATATATGGCTTTTATGGAGAAAGCTCACTCAATGTAACAATTCCAAGACTGGTACCTTAAAACATGGTCACTGTTGACCAATGAAATCCAAATGGGCATGGGCTAGCACGTATATGCATATAAATCAGACACATACATTTGAATTGTAATGGAACTCCATGCACATACTCCAAACACTGTCCAGACTCAACGCATCAACCACACAATGGCGCTACAACTGCAATGTGTCTCAGTAGCACACATGCTCCGGAATATTAGTCTAGCTAACCTGAAACTTTTGGTTGAGTTTGACCGCACAGTGCCATTGTTGGACATGGAAACTGTTATTTGAGCTAGAGTCCTGAAATTTTACATTTGAAGCAGGGGTGTAAAATTATTCTGCAGTTAATTGTTATTACTCATGTTTTTGTGTTTGCTCCAAATTGGCGATGAGAAAGATTTTTAGATTTTCATTTCTGGCAACGCTACTCAGTGACCGGAGTAAAATAAACAAGACACATCATTGTGAAGATGCCAAATCTACTGAGTGTTACTGTAATACTAAACTGACAATAACACACTATTTGGTACTCCATTTCTAAAAACATATATTGCATAAAGGGTCCCATGTAGTGAAATGATTCATGCGTGAAAAAATACATTGAACACTATCTTTTTAAAATACATTGCATTGTTAAAAAGATAGTGTTCATTGTAAAGCAACTTTCCTCTGCATGTGTAGCACCTTTAAACTCGGAGCAGTTGTATTGGGGCCTGTATAGTGAGTTTGAAGGGGACTCTCCCCCTCTCAAAATATTGTAAAAAATAGAAAGTTACATAATTTCAAAGCTACAGGCCTTTTTTTGGAAATGTAATTTAAATCCAACCCCGGGCAATGACACACACTCACACGTGCACACACACACACACACACACACACACACATAGTAAATAGCCCTTATGAAACATTCTCAGAAATGGCCACTTGAAGAAGTAATTGAATTACTATTCCAGCTGAGTGATCCAAGATTGATATACCTTCTGTTCCTTACAAGCTCCATCTGTTAGATTTTAGAGCACTGACAAAGTTGCTTTTGTTAAATAAATAGTAATAATAAGAATGCATATTTTTTTAGATCCTCCAGATAATTAGAAAATGACATGATTATTTCCATAGATAGTAATTCAATGTAATGTCTATTTAACATCCTATTTGAACTTCAAACCTGGTGATATATCAGTTGAAACCTGACACAGAAAGTTACAATATAATTGAATATCAGGCTTCAGCATGGGTGTGAGGGGTGAAGGACAATGGTTGTGAGGCCAGTTTGGCTGGGTGCCAGTGGACAATGTAGTCAGAGCCTCATCTCTCTGTGCCAGGCAGAACCCCATGCCTGACTCCACATCAGGTGAGACAGCCTCCACTGCTTTGATGGATCTGTCACTGTAGACCCACTAGGAGGTCAGGTATTCACCACCGCTAAAACATCAGATAAAGCAGGGTGGGGTATAAAGCCTCTTCCTTCCCAACTCCTCGAAAACATAGTAGTTCATACATTTTCCTATTCATTATGATCATATTCAACAAAGCCGAAATTGGGTTCTCTGTTATATTGGTACAATTTTACCTTTTATTTGGATGTGTTATTGGTCAGATATTTAATACGGAGGAAAATAGAAAACATTATTCTTTAAAAAAAAATATTTTCCCAAACATATTTGGAAGTTTCTAACAGATGGGTACTTCCCAGCCATTCTGAGCCGTAAAGTACATTATGTGGTAAATGTATATCTTGAGCAGGAGGTGTATGCTGCCAGACCTCCACCTTGATCAGACAATGTAGGTGTTGCTTTAAAACTATATTTGTTGTGACATCCATTTTAGGATCACGGTTGCAGTTTGTCTTCAATACAAAATGTGTGAATGTTTCCTTTTTGTGTTGTCCAAACTAAATATTCAGCAAACTGTGATATATGTTTATTTGTTTACCTAAATTAACGGAAGACCAAAAAAATATGTATATTATATAGAACATGCTCAGCCATAACCTTAATCTTAAAGGGAAACCTGACTGATACACACTATTTTGGATGTTTTCCAGTCTCCCTACATCATTCTGACTTACTGAGATGTTTCAGAAACAAATGTGTCTATAGCGTTATTATTATATATTCCAATGTTGTACTGACGTCATTGGTTGAATGACATCATTGGTTGAATTACATCATTGGTTGAATGATGTCATTGGTTAAATGTACCTACTATTTGATCAAAAAATTTATTAGGTCATTGTAACATGTAACAGTTATTGTTGTCTTTGTGTTTTGCAAGTTCCACAATCAAGCCTAGCACCAAATAGATATTGTTGTCCCTGTTCAATGGAGACACTGGACTTGTCTCAACAATGTTCCCATCTGCCAGACCATTGCAAGATATGTAGGTTATTTTCTGTGGCTTGTAAAAAGCTGCAGAAACAGGAGCACTACTACCTCATCCAATTGTTTTACCATCCTTGAAGGCACGTTCTTAAAAACGGACGGTACTCTTCAGGTTAATGGAGGCGTGACAGCTGGACAAAAAGAATGTTATTTTGGATATAGTGGTTTTAATGGTCTATTCATTTAAGATCAGGTACACTAAAACAATGAAAAACAAGAGTTGTTAGACCCTTGAGATTAACAGCCTGAACCACTGGGACCAAGTTAAAGAAAAAATAAATTGTATTACAGTCAGTAGCAAGCTAGCTAGTAAGCAATGTAACTTATCTTTTTACACTTGGCAATTTTGTCTTTGATGGACCTAACAATGCTTGCTAAGAGATACTAGCTTTGTTTTCTACATATGCTGTAGCCTGACTTTATATCCAGCTAGATATTTTCTGTGTGAACCTGTTTTAGCTTTAAAAATCATATTAGTCGTTAGGTAACTATACTCTGCATTGTGCTGCTACAGTAGAAGTAAGTCTTGCTGGATGCTAATGGGGTATCATTTGACCATTTCTGCAACTGAAAAAAACTCAGACCCCTGCACTGGTGGAAAGCAATAGCCTCCAAAAAAGCACTGACTGGAAACTTTTTTGGGAAACTAGAACCATTGAACTCAGTGAATACTGTATAAAGAGCAACGTTTTACAAAAATGTGCTACGTTTGGCTTTTACCCTAAAATGTTTCTGCGTGTTAACTGCCTAATGCGTAAACATTTGAGAACACCAGCTCAGGTGGATGAGGTGCAGAATGAACTCCAAAATGTGTGCTCATACAGATCTGCTGGGCTTGAGCTAGACTCATTCTTTCGAAAGCTGTCTGCCTGTATCATCACTTAACCATCACTCAACCTATCTAACCTTCCTATTCAAACTTACTTCAACTTCCCACCATCTTCTTCCCACCGTCATTCTCAAATCCCACTGTTTTCTCTCTGCAGTGCAGTAAGGTGTCAGAGCTGGCCATGGCTGTGTAACACTGAATGACATAATCTCTCATAGACAACAAGCGGTACTGTGAAAACCTAGACTTCTCAGACAACAGCCTAGCCTGATTTAAAAATTCCAATTTCCTCCAGAATTGTTAGACACCTTGGTAGGAATGAGGAAAAAAGTAGTTTATCAACATAGGGAAGGTAAAAGAACACACAAATTAAATAAGACAAAATGCTGAGATTCATTAATTCAGCAAGTTGGTAAAAAAAGTGACAAGGCTGAAAATACCCATGTTCACTATTGGGGCAATTTAAGAAGTTTAAATCAACTGAGGATATGATGAACCTGTCTGACAGAGGACCCAAGTGTATTTTCCCCAAGCACTATAATTGGACGCCCCAGCGTCTCCATAACTAGACGCTACCTTCATGCCAACAAGCTATTTGTATGTTTTGCCAGAAGAAAAAACTCTGATATCACCAATATATAAAAGGAGTTGGGAAAAAAATCCTTGGAATTTTGATTGGAAACTGGTTCTATAATCAGATGAGACATGTTTCTTTTTGGCCACAAACAACAGAGTTCGGTGTTCCGTAAAAAAAGAGGAATGATCATGTACATAAAAAAGAAACTGTCCATGGTGATGGTGGTGGATGTTTATTGTTTTATCCAAAGGCCCTGGATACCTGGTTATGATACATGTCATATTGGACCGCCAGGAGGCTAATCTGAGGGATCGTTGGTTCTACAAACAGAACAATGATCCAAAACGTTCTTCCGGAATCACTGACAACAGAATCAAGATTCTGCAATGACCATCGTAGTCGTGACCTAAACCCATCTGAAAACCCTTGGGGGGAGCTGAAGGAGAGTGTCTACAAGCAAGGACCAAGGACTCTGGGAGGATCTGGAGAGATTATGCATGGATGAATGGACGCAGATACCATGCTATGTGTTGTCCGACCTCAAAAATGATTTGTCTTGATTAAGAATGTGTTATTCTTTGAACAATTTTAACCTCAATATATGGTTAGCAATTTTGTGTGTAGTCAAGCCGATAAACAACAATGGCCATTTTCAAAAAAGGTTCTAATAATTCTAATAATTTTGGAGGGTGCTGCATTTCTCTGACCATGTACAGTTTGTAAAATATGAGGGCCTGCTGTCTGATACCATAACTACCAGAAGTGGTATTATATTTGGAGTTGCAATCTAGCTAATGTAATCTAGATTTTCATTTAGCTATTTTGGGGATTAGACTGTGGTAACTATGTCTAATTTATTGAGGTAACTATCAGTGGCAAACTGTAAATAACATTGAGTAGTTGGAGATCATTTGCAATGACCAATGTGTTTGTCACACACAACACATCTTAGACATATCCAATAACTGATTTAAAATAATTGCTGTTGAGCTTAAAAGGTATAGTGAAGAAATAAAAAGCATATTTACACAAAGCTGATAATCTCATCTCTCTGAATGTTGCAAAAGGATGGCTGTGTTCTCTCCACAATTGGGTTTACAAATGTTATACATAACACATTTTTAGTGCATGTTTTTTTTCTCCATTGGGAATGGAGACAGTAGCTTGTTCAGCACACAGCCGCAGGCTCCATGCAGTGAAACAAGCACAGAGACAGGCAGACACTTTCATTACAAGAATCATGAGGATAACACGTTTTAATGTTTGACCAAAATCCGGATTTTAACCTCTTAAAAAAAGATGCTGATTAAGATGCCAAGTACAATGTGCAGCTCGGACAAATGCAACATAATAACAGTTTTACTCAAACTAAAATGGTCCAGTCTGGACCATTAGAAACATGTTTACTGGCCTGCAAATTGTAGTTGAAATGATACACTAATTCTACACCAACATCTTTTGGATTAACAGGAGTGTTGTATTTAGTTACATCCCCCAAAATGGAATCAATATCGGAATTAATTGTTCCAGAGATTATTGGTTTCTGATTTAGCTGGAATCATTTAGGCTTGTTTACGAAAGCAGACAATTAGAGTTCTTTTTTTCACTAATTGGTCATCTGACCAACCAAATCATCATTCAGGGATCAAACCCCCCAGTTTATATACTACAACATAAGCTGAATGGTGGGGAAAGTTGATTGAATAGCATACATTTTCACTACTGACGGCCATTGAAACTCCAACATGTTAAAAATACTATATGCGGGGGTTTTATTAGTCAGGCGCTTCTGTGTTTGTCGTTTTATATGCTTGTTTATTTTCTTTCACTTTAAGGTTATTTTAGTAGTGAAAGCACTACAGAAGCTTAATTAATAAAGGCCTCAATTTAATTTTAACCAGAATTGCATGTTTGCACAGTAGCTCTTTTTCCCATGATCGAATTAGATCATGAGATTCATTTGATTTAATATTACAAGGACAGGATTGATATTGGGTCTTAGCAATAAGACATTGCTAAGACCCTACAATGGCATGTTTGAATTAATGCCAGCCAAAGTTAAGAAATCTAAAGACACTGAGATATGAAGACTTTTAAAGGCATCTTGAAATACTGTACATTTTGAAGACTTAGACACATGCTGTGATTTTCACAAAAATGACAGTTTGTCCCCAACAGGAAGGACATCACAAAAGGCTTACCAGCCAACCGTTTGTTGACTGTGACCTGCTCAGTGTGGCATCATTTATTTCAAACACCATAGGAGCAGGACTGTGAAGAAGGTCACCAAAGTTAACTGTGTAATGTTATTCAGGGCGACAATGGTCAGTGCTCATAGAGACATGGTCAAAGACGGAGATGTTGAAATGCCCACTAAAAAACTATTTTCTGCCACTGTATGCCTTTTACGATGAAGTGGAGCCCCTCATTAAAACCTGTGATGCCAAGGTCATTCAATTAATGTCTGTGCCTTTCATCAGCTTTAGTAGCTCCATTGTGACTGAGCCACACTTTGCCCATGACACTCAAGTGCTCTGACTATAATAGAACCCTACCATGATGAGTAGTCAGTGTGGTTTTCGAGTTCTGCTGCACACAACTAATTAAAGGAACTTTAAGATATTCAGGTATGTTTATTATGTTATGTTCATGTTAGCAATTATCCTACAAACTTAAGAGTCATTAGTATGACCCTGGAACATTGGGAGTTTGTGTGTCATGGTCCTTAAGACATCTCCTGGTATGTACTTTTATTTAGGAGCGATGGCATATCAAGAGAATATAATAATAACTATACAACTCCATTTCCAAAAAAGTTGGGATGCTGCGTAAAATGCTAATAAAAATAGAATGCAATAATGTGCAAATCATTTATCCCTGTATTTAATTGAAAATAGTACGAAGACAACATATGAAATGTTGAAACTACTGAGAAATGAGGAGACCAATTGCTGTAGTTTGGAAAATTAAATGTATTCCCATTCTTGGTGGATACAGGATTACAGCTGCAGTTTGGGGTCTCCTTTGTTGTATTTTTCGTATCATAATGCGCCAAATGTTTTCAATGGGTGAAAGGTCTGGACTTCAGGCAGGCCAGTTTATCACCCAGACTCTTTTCCTACAGAGCCATGCTGTTGTAATACATGCAGAATGTGGTTTGACATTGTCTTGCTGAAATAAGCAAGGCCTGCCCTGAAAAAGACGTCATCCGGATGGCTGCATTTGTTTCTCCAAAACCTGTACATATTGTTCAGCATAAATGGTGCATTCACAGATGTACAAGTCACTCAAGTCATGTGCACTAATGCACCCCCATACCACCATGGATGCTGGCTTTTGAACTGTGCGCTGAAGAGCAACTGGATGGTCTCTCTCCTCTTTAGTTCGAAGGACGCGGCGTCCATGATTCCCAAAAACAATTTTGATTTGTCAGACCACACAACAGTTTTCCACTTTGCCTCAGTCCGTCTTAAATGAGCTCGAGCCCAGAGAAGGCAGCGGTTCTGGATCTTGTTTATGTACGGTTTCATCTTTGTATGGTAGAGTTTTAACTTTCATTTATGGATACAGCGACGTACTGTGTTCACAGACAATTGTTTTCGGAAGTGTTCCTGAGCCTATGCAATGATTTCCACTACAGAATTGTGTCTGGTTTTAATGCAGTGCCGCCTGACGGCCTGAAGATCACGGCCATCCAATATTGGTTTTCGGCCTTGTCCCTTGCGTATAGAGATTTCTCTGTATTCTCTAAATCTTTTAATGATATTTTGTACCGTAGATGACGAGAACCCCAAACTCTTTGCAATTTTATGTTGAGAAACGTTATCCTTAAATTGTTGCACTGTTTGCAAGCACAGTCTTTCACAGAATGGTGAACCCCTCCCCATCCTCACTTCTGACAGACCCATCCTCTCTGGAATGGTCTTTTAATACCCAATCATGTTAATGACCTGTTGCCAATTGACCTAATTACTTGTGTGATATTCCACCAGGTTTCATTTTGTAGCATTACACAACTTATTCCAGTCTTTTGTTGCCTCTGTCCCAACTTTTTTTAAACGTGTTGCGGGCATTAAATTCGAAGTGGACATGTATTTTTCAAGAAACAATAAAATGTCTCAGTTTCAACATTTGATATGTTGTCTTTGTATTATTTCCTATTAAATATAGGGTTTACATGACTTGCACATCATTGCATTCTGTTTTTATTTGCATTTTACACAGTGTCCCAACATTTTTGGAAACAGAGTTGTACATAAGACAGAAGGTTTTTCTTATGGTCATGGTTAGAGGACAAATCCTAATGAATGGAGGCCTTCAGGATTTCACTAATTGAGTCTTTTCGTCTTTTGCAGTGACAATATGGTGAGGTGCATTTTTTATGTTTACCGCAAGGAGATGTGGTTATAAGCATTACTTATTATATATTCACAAGCAGGAACATCTCACATTTTACACAGCCTCCCAACTTTTTTGGAAATGGGGTTGCGTGTATATGTAGTGTGTGTGTATATGTATACAGCTCTGGAAAAAATTATGAGACCACTCCTAATTTTTCTTAAATCAGCATCATGTATGGCAGCCATTCCATTCCAGTGTCTGTTAAATTCCAACATAGGCACACCTCATTTTACTTAATGAGGTACTGATTAGGTGATTACCTGAACCAAATCTAATTTAACGAGGAAAAGTATAAAAAACACTGCTGTGGTCATCACTATCCTCTTGCAATAGGACCAGCTGGATGGCAAAAACAGTGCAAGTAGTACCTCAAAGGTAATTTGAATAAAAAATAACTATTCAGCATGACAAAACAGTTGAAAAGAAAAGCTTTGAGTGAGGAAAAGAAGGGTTCAATTCTGGCTTTACTGGCAGAGGGATACAGTGAGCGTCAGGTTGCTTCCATCCTGAAAATTTCAAAGTCGGCGGTTCATAAGAACAAGGTCAAGCAACAGACATTGGGGACAACAAAGCTACAGACTGGGAGAGGGCAAAAACGACTGTCCACTGCCCGAGGTGACCCTCAACTCATTCGAATGTCACTCAACAACGGCAGGATGACATCAAGTGACCAACAAAAAGAATGGCAAACAGCAGCTGAGGTGAAGTGCACGGCGAGGACAGTTCGAAACAGACTCATAGGAGCAGGGCTGAAGTCGTGCAAAGCTAGAAAAAAGCCCTTCTTCAATGAAAAGCAAAGAAGAGCCAGGCTGAAGTTTGCAAAAGACCATAAGGATTGGACCGTAGAGGAATGGAGTAAGGTCATCTTCTCTGACGAGTAAAATTTTCAGCTTTGCCCAACACCTGGTCATCTAATGGTTAGATGGAAACCTGGAGAGGCCTACAAGCCACAGTGTCTCGCACCCACTGTGAAATTTGGTGGAGGATCGGTGATGATCTGGGGATGCTTCAGCAAGGCTGGAATCGGGCAGATTTGTCTTTGTGAAGGATGCATTAATCAAGCCAAGTACAAGGTTATCCTGGAAGAACACCTGCTTCCTTCTGCTCTGACAGTGTTCCCCAACTCTGAGAATTGTTTTTTCCAGCAGGACAATGCTCCATGCCACACCGCCAGGTCAACCAAGGTGTGGATGGAGGAGCACCAGATCAAGACCCTGTCATGACCAGCCCAATCTCCAGACCTGAACCCCATTGAAAACCTCTGGAATCTGATCAAGAGGAAGATGGATGGTCACAAGCCATCAAACAAAGCCAAGCTACTTGAATTTTTGTGCCAGGAGTGGTATAAAGTCACCCAACAGCAATGTGACAGACTGGCGGACAGCATGCCAAGACGCATGAAAGCTGTGATTAAAAATCAGGGTTATTCCACCAAATATGGATTTCTGAAGTTAAAACATTAATATTTTGTTGTTGAAAAATGAATATGAATTTGTTTTCTTTGTATTATTTGAGGTCTGAAAACAATGTATCTTTTTTTGGTTATTTTGACCAGTTGTTGTTTTCTACGAATAAATACTCTAAATGACAATATTTTTATTTGGAATTTGGGTGTAATGTTGTCAGTAGTTTATAGAATAAAACAAAAATGTTCATTTTACTCAAACACATACCAATGAATAGTAAAACCGGAGAAACTGATAATTTTGCAGTGGTCTCTTAATTTTTTCCAGAGCTGTATTTATATATATATATATATATATATATATATATATACTAATACTAATGTTTAGAGATATATAGTATCTATATATATATACAGTGTATATACAAAGTCTACACACCCCGGTTAAAATGCCAGGTTTTTGTGATGTAAAAGAATGAGACAAAGATAAATCATGTCAGAAACTTTCCACTTAATGTGACCTATAATGTGAACAGTTCAAATGAAAAACAAACTGAAATATTCAAGGGGAAAATGAAAAATAAAAACCTGACAATTACCTGGTTGCATAAGTGTGCACACACCCTTATAACTGGGGATGTGGCTGTGTTCAGAATTAACCAATCACATTCAAACTCATGTTAAATAGAAGTTATTACACACCTGCCATCATTTAAAGTGACTGATTAATCACAAATAAAGTTCAGCTGTTCTAGTAGGATTTTCCTGACATTTTCTTAGTTGCATCTCAGAGCAAAAGAAACTGGTCCGCAGAGAGCTTCCAAAGCATCAGAGGGATCTCATTGTTGAAAGATATCAGTCAGGAGAAGGGTACAAAAGAATTTCCAAAGCATTAGATATACCATGGAACACAATGCAGACAGTCATCATCAAGTGGAGTAAATATGGCACAACAGAGACATTACCAAGAACTGGATGTCCCTCCAAAATTGATAAAAAGACGAGAAGAAAACTGGTCAGGGAGGCTTCCAAGAGGCCTACAGCAACATTAAAGGATCTGCAGGAATTTCTGGCAAGTACTGGCTGTGTGCTACATGTGACAACAATCTCCCATATTCTTCATATGAATGGGCTATGGGGTAGGGTGGCAAGACGGCCTTTTCTTACAAAGAAAAACATCCAAGCCCGGCTGAAGTTTGCAAAAACAAACATCAAGTCCCCCAAAAGCACATGGGAAAATGTGTTGAAATCTGATGAAAACCAGGGTTGAACTTTTTGGCCATAATTCCAAAAGGTATGTTTGGCACAAAAACAACACTGCACATCACCCAAAGAACACCATACCCACAGTGAAGCATGGTGGTGGCAGCATCATTCTTTGGGGCTGTTTTTCTTCAGCTGGAACCGGGCCTTAGTCAGGGTGGAGGGAATTATGAACAATTCCAAATACCAGGCAATTTTGGCACAAAACCTTCAGGCGTCCGTTAGAAAGCTGAAGATGAAGAGGAAGATCACCTTTCAGCACAACAACGACCTAAAGCACACATCCAAATCCACAAAAGCATGGCTTCACCAGAAGAAGATTAACGTTTTGGAATGGCCCAGCCAGAGCCCAGACCTGAATTCAATTGAACATCTGTGGGGTGATCTGAAGAGGGCTGTGCACAGGAGATGTCCTCGCAATCTGACAGATTTGGAGCGCTTTTGCAAAGAAGAGTGCGCAAATATTGCCACGTCAAGATGTGCCATGCGAATAGACTCCTACCCAAAAAGACTGAGTGCTGTAATAAAATCAAAAGGTGCTTCAACAAAATATTAGTTTAAGGGTGTGCACACTTATGCAACCAGGTTATTTTGAGTTTTTTATTTTTTATTTTTCCCCATCAAAGATTTCAGTTTGTTTTTCAATTAAATTGTTCACGTAGTAGGTCACATTTAAGGTGGAAAAAGTTCTGACATGATTTATGTCTCATTCTTTTACATCATTCTTTTGTCTCATTCTTTTACATCACAAGAACCTAGCATTTTAACAGGGGTGTGTAGACTTTTTATATCCACTGTATATATATATATATATATATATATATATATATATATACACACACACACACATAAGGGTGCAAGAAAATGATTATGTCATGTAATTTGTAGTACATTTATAGACAAAGATGGGAATCAATTTGAATGAAGACCACCATACTGTATATGACAACAGTTTACACTGGTACATTATGGGTCACGGCGGTTGATCAGATATATTCTGTATCTTCAGTTTGCTAGAGAAAAGGATCTCGTTTCCAGAAGCTTCTGTGCATTTGCAGATGATCTTTTGCCCATGTGTTTATTCTTTTCACACAGTCTCTGTTCTACTCGTAACAGGCTTCTCTAATGAATTGAATACAAGTTAAATTAAAGCTTAGTCAATGTGTGCAAGATCAAATATAACTGTAGTCTGGCCAAAATAACATGACTAAATATAATAGCAAGGTAGCTTATAATGTTAATGTAGCCTAAGACAAAAAACCTACGCATTGAGTTGTTGATCATCTCTGAAGTTATATCATCCATGTAGGATCATTCAGTTTATTTATAATTTCCTTAATCCATTTCAATTAATGGGGGATACATTTCAATCTGCAGTAAACAAATTTTAGAGCAGATGGTGTTAACAAGCTCTAGCATAGCCTACCTAGGTGTTTTCCCTTGTATAGTGCGCTGTTGAATGTGAGCCTCATATGGTTTGACAAGCTATGAAATCAAGAATGAGTTTAATTCTCAGCTACTCCATAAATTACAATATTCATAATTATGTTGAATGAAAAAATATCAGTGATATTTATTCAATGAAATAGTAAGAATATTATTCCCTCAAAACTTAGAGAATACAGTAAATCTGTCCTCAAAACAGAAATGAGAGATGTGATTTGAAGATGTGACTTGAGTGTTACATCATTGATGCCACGTGATAGTCACATGCACTGAAGGAAAAACAAATCCACTAAAGCTACTTGCTGCTGTTTGTGAAACAGTGGAGTTGGGCTCATTTCACTTTGCAAGGCTGCGTTGCTCCTCCACCAGGCTTCAGGACTTCCTGGTCAGGCCCTAATCCCCAGCTTTCACACATAACTCATTGAGAGCGATGGAGTCCTTTGTTTACTCACTCCGAACCAAATGATCTTTCACAAGCAGACCACTTCAGATGTGAAATGGAATTTGCTAGGGTGTTCTATCCCGAGTCTATTTCTCTGTACGCTTTACCAATTCCCAAATAGAGTTCAGTCGTTCACAGATAATGTCTGTGTGGATTGAGTTGGACTCCTTGGCCATGCGGCAAAGGCCCATGGGAAAGGCATTTGAGGGAACTAAAGAAGCGCTGTTAAGCACACAGAACGCTCCATTTCATTTTGTTGTATTTGCCAAAATGCATTTGTTCATTGGACAGTTGAAGAATGTTTATATCTGGTTTTGAATAAATGAACAATGAAATGGATGCTGTGTACATTGAATCACTCATTTGGTTCCAGACCAACACCAGCCTTTCTAAAAATAAAAAATTGAAGCCCAACAGAAACCCTCATGCAAATTGTAGGATGAAATGCTATGCTCTACATAAAAGCAATGTAGTGGGATGATACTCCATTACAACTATGACAAAACCAAATGCAAATGTATTCACAGAAAAATTAGATTTTATATTTGTCTATCAGGTATATTTAGACCGGAATGATTTGGAACACCACTGATGGCCTCATTTTAGGAGAGGATGAGAGTATTGCTGCTTTGGGAAATAGTTATGATAAATGGCTGTTTTAGGGTGTCTGCATTTACTTTGTAGAGTCATTATGTGATTATTATGGAGCAGAAAAACAGCCATTAATATTCATTATTGTTGTGAAACACTGAGATGAATGCAGATTGAGTGTCTGCGAATGCCATCAGAGAGCTGATACTGTTTTTTAATGTATTCCTCTCTGCACCTCCAGAACAGCTGTCCTGCTATGTACAAGTGTGCTGGGAGGTAATCATTAGAATCTTAACAGATTTCATCTTCATTGAATTTAACACTATAAAGTACAGTTGCAAGTTGTTTTTAATCAAGGAAGGAGCTCATGTTTCATTTTGGATATGCTCTTTGATTTCAGACGTATAATAAACCCTTCACAATTAAATGCAATTATAAGCTCGGACAGCACACTTGAGAAAAGCTTTACATCTTCTCTGTTATGTAATTTAATCCAGGTGTTGAGCAATAGTCTTCTAAGAATCAGAGAATCACTTAAACTCACGATTGAGCTAGATAGCTAGCTGCATTTTTGCTTGTGGCTGGTAATTGGAGGAATGTACGGAGTGAGGAGATATGTTCCCTGACTGGTCTATCTGTGCATGAGGCTGGCTATGGAAAAGAAAAGGTCAGAGCCTGGACTGGCCCCTCTCCCTAAGGGGCTCCAACATCGGGGCTGGAAAACACCCCAAACAATTAAACATGTTGCTTTTTCTGGGTAGAGCAGCCAGACTCCTGTTGGTTGGAGGAGTTTTACCTCAGCGGGTTGTTGTTGGTCACTCTTCACAGCAATAATCTGCAGGTCTGAGCAATCAATACTGGCGCGACTGCAGCAGTTTCCATTACTGCCCGCATCTCTGGAGTGTCTGTGCATGAGGAGGAGAGCACAGAGCAGGAATCAGCCCCCTTACCCTCTCCCCTCCTCCCCACCTCCTTCTCCCCTACTCAGCACCACCCGCCTGCCATTCCTCCGCACTGTCCCTCAATCACAGACATAAAGATGTTTGTCCACAGAGCCAAGCTGACTGGAATATTATCAACACAGACAAGTCAAGCAAGGCCTCTAACACCTCCTGCTAATGAAGGAAATTATAGTAGAAAACCTTTGTCCGTGTAATTAGAGGTTGCTGCTACCCAACCTAGTATTCACAAGGAGACCACATAACCAATACACACCTTCTTAACCCAGGTCATTTTGAATTTATCTAACAACTGCAAACAACATACTACATATTTGTGTAAACACTCATCCACCTATGTTTCTCAAATGCAAACATAAGATGTACATGTATTAAATGTATAAAGCATGATTAAAATCAGTTTTGTATGCATCTTAGGCACAACACATTTATATTTGTACAAATTGGACCTGTAAAAGAAATTTCACAAAATGCTTTTAATTATATTTTTTGCAGGTTGTAAAGTGTCAAACAAAATGGAGTACACAACTGCTGGATGTGCTATATAATTCTGACGTAATCCTAAGAAAGGGGAGTGTGTGTTAACTCGTGGGCATCACTTTTGAAACTATTGCCTGAATTTGTGCAAAAGCTCAAGAGTGCATCTTTAATAAATGTCGTTCTTGGTTCTGTATGGCTCAGTTAGTCGACCAAAGTGCTTCCAATTCCAGGATCAAGGGCACAATTAGCGCATTCATACAACAGTACAATTTATTAATGCAAATGAATGGCATATTCAATGTTAGTCTTATTGTCCCCCAGACAACACTGTGGGTAGATCAATCATCTCTTGTTGCGTTTCTTGGTTTTTGAACCGATGCTAATGTTATAGACTGAACAGAAAATGCAGAATTGGCATGGATCCAGAAAGTCAAGCCCCAAGGGAAGGCAGTGTTTCACAATTAAGCAAATAAATAAATATTTAACTAAATGCTTCCTGGAGGAATATCTCAACATATCGTGAAGATTTTTTTTTTTACAACCCACAAAACTAATTGGTTCCCTTGCCTATTGTTTCTGATCCACAATATGGTGAAAATGCCACTCTTTCTCTGAATGTTCCCCCTCAAGACGTAGGTAGAACAGTAGCAAATCACATGGATTATATTGTCACCTTGCAATGGGTGATGACTGATACCATTTGCTTTAGGTAGCACAATAAATGTCGATATAGTCCAGACACTATATGAACAATACAAAAACTGCATAAACAATCAGTTGTAGACTAGACACAACCTAATTTGCAAATGGGATACTCAAATTTCAGTAATGCATGTTGACCATGTTTAAATTGGGGATTGGCCTTAGAGGGTCAAGTCTGACATGGGTGATGGATGGATGAAGACAGAAGAGGAGACTTGACTTGATGGATACTAGCATTATATAATCAATTGCTTGAATAGTTGATTTTCTCTAACTTGAATCAGCTCTTAATAAATTGAGATGTTCTGTCAAGTACAGGTAAGGGCTTGGAGTGTTTAAGCTCTCAAAATGCAAGGCTTGATGTTGAGGTATACTTGCTAATAATGTAAAAGAGACCATTTCCTTAGGTATTTCTATGAGTAATTAAAAAACACTAATGTATAAATAATCAATGTTAATAATGTTTCATGTAAGGTGCAAAAACAAATACTTTTTGTTAAAAGAACATTCCAAGTACATGTTTTGTATGTTCTTAAAACATTCCTAATGCATTTAGTTAGGTTGTGGAAAAATTCATGACACAAGACTTTTTCCCAAAAGACTAAAACAGTCATTCTGTGTGTTACATTGAGCTCTTTGGATTTTCAATTAACTCATCTCATTATGTTACATGTTATTCAAATGTTATAAGAATGTGGACTATACATTCTATAATGGTTCCCAGAATATGTAAATAAGTTATGTGAGTTTTGGGATTTTGGAAGAATATTCTCATGAAACTCTCATATTGTACCTTAGAGGTTGCACAGAACATTCCAAATTAGTTAGTTTTATGACATTTGTAGCAATTTGTTTTTGAAATTTGTTTTAGGAAAAGCCAGGCATTTCCCCCCCCCCTAAGGTAGAATCTATGCCCCCCCCCCATTTTGGTTCCCCTTAAACACTGCAAATGGCATATGAATTAGCCCCCCCACTGATAAAAAATGCCCCCTCAGTCATTTCATCCTGGAGCCGGTCCTGGACATATGTATTTCCTAACACATCAGAAAGTAGATATAGAATGCCAATCACATTTTATTGTGTTATAACATGAAATCATAATTGATTGAATTAATTGAGGATTGTATATCAACTGAGTTTTTGCCACTGAACAACACAGTGTCAAAGTGAAAAATAAAATGTGCAAATTACACACACTCACCTGCAAATTAATTGCAAATATCAAACTGCAAATTAATTGCAAATAAGAAAATAATTGATTGCATAAGTATTCATCCTCTTTGCTATCACACACCTGAATGAGCTGTGGTGCAACCAATTGTCTTTACAAGTCATGTAATTAGAGTCTGTGTGCAATTAAAGTGTTTCATTTGATTTAAGGTTAAATACACCTGTCTCTGGGAGGACCTACCATTGGTTAGTACAAAAACAACATCATGAAGACAAAGTTACATTTAAAGCAAATCCAGAATAAGGTTCTTCAAAAAGCACCAATCGAGGGTAGGATATTAGATAATTTCAAAGGCATTGAATGGGATATTAAAGTCCTTTATTAAGAAATTCAGAGAATATGGCTGTGAATCCTTCTAGAACAGGCAGTCCAATGAAAAAACTGAGTATCCAGACGAAAAGGGCACTAGTCAGGGAGGCCTCCAAGAAGCCTATGACAACTCTAAAGGAGTTACAGTTTTCTACAGCTGACCTGAGCTGAGAGACACTGCATACCACAGTATCACAAAATATTTAAATGTGTACATATGACATTTTGAGATCAAATGGTTAATATACAGCTGCAAATGTTTTGCTAATAAAGTAAATGATTAAAGAATTATCATTCACAGTTGGCAGGGAAAAATGTGAAGGAAACAGACCCCAAAATGTGTGTTTAAAGTAGAGGTAAAAAAAAAAAGTACAGAATGTGCTCCTTTAGTCTGGAGAAAAAACTATTAGATAAAGGACATTTGCAGCCACAGCCTTGATTACATTAAATAATAATAAATAATACAAAATATTCCACAATATGATTGGATTGAACTTTTCAAATGTGTCTTCTTTTTTCCTCATCATTTTGCTTCTCAACAACTTTATTGAGAGCACCTAAATACAACCGCGTTCCCAAATAAGTTGAGACGATGTGTAAAATGTAAAGAAAACCAATGCAATGATGTGCAAATCATTTAAAACCTATATTCAATAGAAAATAGTACAATGACAACATATCAAATGTTGAAACTGAGAACTATTATGGTTACTTAAAAAATATATGCCCACTTTAAATTTGATTTAATTTTGATTTGTCGTGAACACGTTTCAAAAAATGCTGGGACAGGGGCAACAAATACTGGAAAAAGTTGTATAATGCCAAAAAAAACCTGGTGGAACATCTCACAATTAATTAGGTTAATTGGCAACAGGTCAGTAGAATGATTGGGTATAAAACGAGCATCCCAGAGAGGATGAGACTTGATGGGGAGGGGTTCACCACTCTGTGAAAGACTGCGCAGGCAAATGCAACAATTTAAGAATAATGTTTCTCAACATAAAATTATCATCATAGATGATGAGTTTGGGGAACTCATCATCTATGGTAAATAATATAATTAAAAGATTCAGATAATCCGGAGAAATCTCTATACGCAAGGGACAAGGCCGAAAAAACCCCCAGGCAACACTGCATTAAAAACAGACACAAATCTGTAGTGGACATCACTGGCTCAGGAACTCTTCTGAAAACCAATGTCTGTGAACACAGTACATCTCTGCCATGCAAAGAAGAAACCACACTGTATATAAACAAGATCCAGAACCGCTGCTGCCTTCTCTGGGCCCGAGGTCATTTAAGATGGACTGAGGCAAAGTGGAAAACTGTCCTGTGGTTTGACAAATCAAAACATATCCTCTGGACGTATCCTCTGGACTATAGAGGAGAGGGACCATCCAGCTTCTTATCAGCACACAGTTCAAAAGCCAGCATTTGTGATGGTATGGGGGTGCATTAGTGCACATGGCATGGGTGACTTGCACATCTGTGAAGGCACCATTAATGTTGAACAATATATACAGGTTTTGGAGCAACATATGCTGCCATACAGACGTCTTTTTCAGGGAAGGCCTTGCTTATTTCAGCAAGACAAACCACATTCTGCACATATTACAACAGCATGGCTCCGTAATAAGAATCCAGGCGTTAAACTGGCCTGCCTGCAGTCCAGGCCTGTCCCCTATTGAAAACATTTGGCGCGTTATGAAACGAAAAAGTGCGACAAAGGAGACCCCGAACTGTGCAGCTGCAATCCTATATCAATCAAGAATGAGAATTAATTTCACTTTCGGTCTCCTCAGTTCCAAAACACTTACAGAGTGTTGTTACAAGAAGAGCTGATGCAACACAGTGGTGAACATGCCGCTGTCCCAACGTTTTTGAAATGTGTTGCTGGCATCAAATTTTTAACGGGCATGTATTTTTCCAAAAACCGTAACATTTCTCAGTTTCAACATTTCATATGTTGTCTCTGTACTATTTTCAGTTAAATATAGGGATAAATGATTTGCACATTTTACGCAGCATCACAACTTTTTTGGAAACGGGGTTGTACATACAATAAGACAGAAGGCCTTCAGTCTTTTCATCTTTTGCTGTGACAATAAGATGTTAAATACTGAGGTGCATTTTTTATGTTTACCACAAAGAGACGTGGTTTTAAGCATTTATTATTATGTCGTTCTGCATGAAGTTTCATCACAAGCAGGAACACCTCACATAACATCACGCCTCCTCGGCGTGAGTCGTGTTCAACTCTTTCTATTGCAATAATGGAGCGTACTTGTCCTTCCTCCTCCATCCAAACAAAAATCAGCTTACCAAAACGCCAACACTATCTCTGAGGGAAATGCGAGTATTATTTTGTAAGCCAGACAATGGTATAATCTTCAGGAAAGTATAAGATTTAGGCTTTAGCTGGCAGCTTCTTTCACCCTGATAGTTTTTCTAAATTTGTAAGACATGGCTTTTACCCTCCTGTTTTGTACATGGAGTATTTCAGTGATGTTGGTGCTGCTGTGTTAATCTATGACTTTTCAAATAGTCACGCATAGATGCCATCACACAGCAAATTGGAGGGTTCAATCTGACTTAATTGTTTGGTGACCTGGACATATACCCGCACACCAATTAGCTGATGTGTTTTTCTATAGACCGGTCAGTGTTATAGGGCTGTAATTAACACAATCACTTTGAGGCTTTGGAGAAAAGCCTGGGCTACTGAGCTGTTTAGTAATCCTTGCTTCACTAGGCTACTTTGAGTAGTTACAATACAATAATGAAACGGCTTTGATGAAAGACAGGCATATGACAAACATAAAGCTGGATTTGAAGCTGTCCTCCAGCTTTTTTGTTAGTTAAGATCGCTTAGTTTTACATGAAACCTAATGTACAGAATTCCACCTTTTATTGTCCCCTATAATGAAATAGGGGAGGATTGACTCCTCAGAGCGTTTTAAGACTGCCTCGCAGTACATTGCAACAAAGGAATTTGATTCCTGATCGCAGCATACTGACAAAGACTGGGGCAGTGTCTTAACACTGCTCTGCGTGGATGGGTGGGATTAACACTGCTCTGGGTGGATGGGTGGGATTAACACTGCTCTGGGTGGATGGGTGGGATTTACACTTCTCTGGATGGATGGGTGGGATTAACACTGCTCTGGGTGGATGGGTGGGATTAACACTGCTCTGGGTGGATGGGTGGGATTAACACTGCTCTGGGTGGATGGGTGGGATTAACACTTCTCTGGGTGGATGGGTGGGATTAACACTTCTCTGGGTGGATGGGTGGGATTAACACTGCTCTGAGTAGATGGGTGGGCTGTCGGACAGAGCTGCCTTGGGTGAGCTGTCATCATCGTGCTCTAGAAAATCCTTATGGTGAGTCATGCGCTTTTTCAAGCTCAGCTGTGACCCTTAGCAGAAAAATTTGCTCTCCTACGTCTGTGAGCATTGTGATAAGAAGCTGAGCAGTCTGATAGATGTGTTTTGGAGGAAATCAATGCCGATCTTCAACTCTCCTGAGCCTACTTGAAATTCCTTTGACAAGTCAAATTTGTTAAAAGGTACCATTTTTTCCCCAATCCCAGTTCAATTATGTTCAGCATCAGTAGATGAAGGAAATTCACCATTAGCCCGACTTACAAAATTAAACAAATTGACCTAAAATATTAATGGTTTACCAAGCGATTTAAGAAACACATACTTTGAAAGGTCACATCCCACAACCTGTTTGAAAAGTCATGAGATTCTGTACACAGGTTCTTCCCTTCACCAACAACAAATTTGCCTCAGGGCCAATTGAGAAAGCACCAAATGAGAAAGCACTCTCAACACAATTTGAACTATTACCATTTAGCTACTGTTTATATAGTATGTGTCTTGATCTGTTGGTGTTTTTAATGCAACAGATGACAGATTAGTCCATTGGTGTTATTTAATTATTTGTGGAGGACTGCAGGTTTACTATTGCCTTTTTGAATGGTAGTTTCATCAGAAGTTACAGAGGAACCTCTGGGATGTTCTAATTCATCATTATTCACCATCTCTTCATATTTATCGTTTTAATATATAATAAATATATAATTTTCAACAAACGTGAATCCAAAATGACAACATTTATTATTTAGAATTAATTTGTACTAGGCACATTGTAATCTGTGGAAAAAAAGTGCATCCGTAACGTTTTCAGTTAGAAGCTTCATGTAGTCATTTTGTGACTACAGGAAGGACAGATCCTATATTGATTTTTCAATCTGACCACTGGCATTTTTCATTTTCTTGAAGGCTCATTTTTAAAAATTATTTTTTGGTTGAAACAGAGAATAGACCCTCGAACTGGCACCGTTTGTCCCAAAACACCATGACGCTCTTTGTTTCCCTCCTAAAGAATTAGGCCATTCATTCAACTCCCAGATGCCTGGCCTCTAGGCAGAGAGAGACAGAGACACAGGGATGGATAGAGAAAGAGAAAGAACCAACAGGCCTGAACCCCGAAGGCTGTGCCCATCATTATCTACACAAGAGATTAGGTGTTTGTAATAGAGTTGACCAGCTTTATTTAAATGGACAGAGTCCAACTACAAAGCCAGAGATAACGGATGGCAGATTGTCTTATACAGTAGGTTGCTGTCCCCCAGCACTAGATCGGTCTCACTATGACGACATATGGCTTAGTGAAAAGAGGCAAGTACAGTACAGATCATGTTGAGGTGTTTGTCAGCTAGTGAATTACCATATAAAAACCATAGGGACACAGACCTTTAATCATAAAAGCACCAAAAAATATTTGACCTGTAAACGGACAAAGAAGGGGGATCCCGAGTTGCGCTGCGTTTCTTGGCCTCCACTACTACCAGGTTTGGGATCTTCAATG
Source organism: Esox masquinongy (assembly GCA_016801175.1). Classification (NCBI taxonomy): domain Eukaryota; kingdom Metazoa; phylum Chordata; class Actinopteri; order Esociformes; family Esocidae; genus Esox; species Esox masquinongy. The sequence goes on from JACXGI010000035.1 coordinate 159,584, forward strand.
TGTGATGAGCGTTTGGTCTCTAGTATCAGTGGGCATCACAGGAGAAAAGTAGGAAATTAGATAAGAGCATCTGTTAAATTACTTTAAAAATCTAAATAAAACAAAGCGACACACAGTGTGGTGGAGGCATCGTCCGCAGGGATTCCCATCGTCCGCAGGGACTCATCGTCCGCAGGGATTCCCATCGTCCTCAGGGACTCATCGTCCGCAGGGATTCCCATCGTCCGCAGGGACTCATCGTCCGCAGGGATTCCCATCGTCCGCAGAGACTCATCGTCCGCAGGGATTCCCATCGTCCGCAGGGACTCATCGTCCGCAGGGATTCCCATCATCCGCAGGGACTCATCGTCCGCAGGGATTCCCATCGTCCACAGGGACTCATCGTCCGCAGGGATTCCCATCGTCCGCAGGGACTCATCGTCCACAGGGATTCCCTTGACTCATCGCACTGTAGTGACTCCCTCAGGCAGTTTATGTAGCAATGTTACCTCCAGCATGTGCTTTGAAAAATCTGGATCTTACTATGTGGAAATTGATTGAGTAGAAGGACAAAACCACTGTCTGGACCCTGGCATTTTGTCATCCTATTAATCAATGCTCCAGTGCCTGTTATATCCACTCTGAATACTCCAAATGGTTAGATACATTAAGGCCATATTCATGTTGATTAGGTGCGATCCAAAACGGCACTCCCACTGTTCCGCCACCTGAGTTGTGATATTCCTTTAAGACTGCAATTATCGAAAGATTAACAAGTTCAAGCTGCTACTAGGGGATGCTGTGAGAATGGATTTCAGTTCCAGGAGATGTTGGCCCCTTGCCATCTCTGAAGGTGACAGAAATCTTGCAGATCTTGCACGACAGGAAAGGGGGGATGCACACATCCCAAGAAGGAGGAGCTTGTGTATCTGAAAGTCAACGTTGTTAGGGCTTCCTCCAGCCTGCCCTCGCTGCCCCATCCTACAGATCAGCCTTACTCAGCACATTCCTCCAGCCCCCAGTGGGAACGGAGGAGAGCTGGGCAAGAAGAAAGGACGGGAATGAAAAACACTCTCTATCACGGCTCTGTCAAAGCCCCACTGTCCTGACGCTAATTATTGATCAGATGATTAAGGCAGATGAAGAGATTTTTTTTTAAGTGAAGGCTCTGATTGTGCATCTCCGACGTGGCCGGAGAGAGAGAGAGAGATCAATACTCTCAATCACGCGGGAGAGCAGCTCTGTCAGTCACGCTGAGTGAGGTGATTAGAATTGAGTCTTAAGACAATGAATAACTTCACAGGCCTTCCTCCCGGCAATTGTAGCCTCCTCGCGGGGAGCCTAATGAACTCGCATCCACGGAGTGGGCCGCCCAACACACCGTAGACCAGACTACCTACCACCTCTTATCTGCACACAGACACACACACACACACACACAAACAGATCAGGAGCAGCTGTAACCTTTTTTAATGCAACACAGGGAGATAAATAACCAGCAGCAGGGATTTCCATTGGAACCTGACAGTGAGGCCATTCTCTGGAGAGTTTGAAGCTGGATGCTACGCATTAGAGTCAGGCTGAATGGGCCGACACGCGGAAGGCAGACTGGAGGGCGTTCTTTGCTTCAACTGCGTTCATTTCAGAGATGAATTATAATCCAACTGGGTTTCGTAAAATGTTTTCAAACTCAGGTTACGGCAGTTATGTCCAGGTTTGTGTTTAGATTTAGCAATCGAGTTGATGTATTTTCATATATTTACTTTTTTTAATCCACGATAATACAACAATATACATTAGAAATGCAAATTGCCTGATATGTCACTGATACCATTCTTGGTTGTAAGACTGACAGACAGATTAGAGGACCCTCTGTCTGTGTCTTTGTGCGCTGCTTGCCTTTGAGAGATGGAACGAGAGAAAAACATCTACGCCCTCTTGGCACTCCTGTGTGTCCTTGTCAGCCACCAAGAAAGGACTCCTTGCCAAAACCCCGTGGTGAGCAGATTCATTTCCAGGCAGACACCACAAAATGTGAGGGAACAAACCCGTGAACTGTCCCTTGTAAGCGTCAGCATTGAGTCAAAACAACAGCACAGTGATCAGGAAGCAGACAGGTGTCCAGCTGAACCATTGTCCAGATTAAACACTCCCAGCAACGAGGAAGAGGGATCTTATGGTTCCCTCTTAAAGAACTGCTATGTCTTTAACAGGCAGCATGCATCAATGTCCCTCCTTCTTTGGCTGACACCAGGCTTTCAGGGAGCCTGTGACTTGTTAGTACTCTAAGCAACAACGGGAACAGATGTGTCCCTGACAGTGGATGGATGGTCAGGGTCCATCTGGTCAGTGCAGCACTGGACAGGAATGATGAATACAGCTTCATCAGTGAATGGCT
>JACXGI010000035.1:170161-213372 GCA_016801175.1 Esox masquinongy
AGCAACGTGGATTCTGTGCCTCTCCTCTCTTCCTCCAGACTCTGGGACCTTGATTTCCAAAGGAAATGCAAAATTTACTTTCATCAGAGAACATAACTTTGGACCACTCAGCAGCAGTCCAGTCCTTTTTGTCTTTAGCCCAGGCGAGACGCTTCTGACGCTGTGTCTTGTTCAAGAGTGGCTTGACACAAGGAATGCGGCAGCTGAAACCCATGTCTTGCATACGTCTGTGCGTGGTGGTTCTTGAAGCACTGACTCCAGCTGCAGTCCACTCTTTGTGAATCTCCCCCACATTTTTGAATGGGTTTTGTTTCACAATCCTCTCCAGGGTGCGGTTATCCCTATTGCTTGTACACTTTTTTCTAACACATCTTTTCATTCCCTTCGCCTCTCTATTAATGTGCTTGGACACAGAGCTCTGTGAACAGCCAGCCTCTTTAGCAATGACCTTTTGTGTCTTGCCCTCCTTGTGCAAGGTGTCAGTGGTCGTCTTTTGGACAGCTGTCAAGTCAGCAGTCTTCCCCATGATTATGTAGCCTACAGAACTAGACTGAGAGACCATTTAAAGGCCTTTGCAGGTGTTTGAGTTCATTAGCTGATTAGAGTGTGGCACCAGGTGTCTTCAATATTGAACCTTTTCACAATATTCTAATTTTGTGAGATACTGAATTTGGGGTTTTCATTAGTTGTCAGTTATAATCATCAAAATTAAAAGAAATAAACACTTGAAATATATCAGTCTGTGTGGAATGAATGTATACATTATACAAGTTTCACTTTTTGAATGGAATTAATGAAATAAATCAACTTTTTGATGATATTCTAATTATATGACCAGCACCTGTATATATTCAATATACAGGTGAAAATATTTCCAAAGCATGCAGAATATTTCCAAAGCATGCAGCCACACAGCCATATTTTCAGCCATCCCAGTAACAAGAATGCTTTTTTCAAGTTATGAGCATATTACTTTCGTCTGCCCTCTGTATGTAATCTGATGCTGCAACTTTGTTGATGCTGATATACTGTTTAACTTGTCTAATCTGTCTTTTTCTAGCCTTGTGGTAATGGACAGTATTTGAGTGGCTATATTGCTTGCTCTTTGGTGCCATCCAGGCAACACTACATAATTTCAAGAATACAGAGACTCTGCTGTTCATTTCAATGCCTGAAAGTGGTCAATTAACACTGTGCAGTCAAGTCATGTGATGAAATCCCTTGTATCTCATTGGTGTAGCCAGAGCCGGCTCCAGGCATAAGCGACATAAGCGGTCACTTAGGGCCCTCAACTGTTTGGGGGGCCTCTGACTGCTAGTGAGCCCTTGACAAAAACGGCTAGATCTGGCACTGGGTGTAGCCCTCCCCCAAAGACAAGCAATTTATATGCAAACCCAGCACTGTGCGATCAAACACAGTTGGGTCCAACCCTAACACCTTAAAGGAGGGGCCACCAAAGGTTTTATTTCACTTACACTTTCTGTTTTACCTGTCAGGTTTAAGGTAGTGGCCTCATGTAACAAGCTCTCAATTTGGTATTGGTATTAGTATAAGCTATTTATGTGACTTAGGTGACTTTCAGAAATGTATTATAAAACCATTAGTTACATAGTGCGATCAAGAGAATGTGTTATACCACTTGTAGTTACTCATGGAAAAGCATTCAGCTAGTGAATGTGCAATTACACATTGCTTGTTCCAGTTCTGTAATAACATATACTACATAGTTATATACATTTGATGCTTGTGTTGTCACTACAGTCATTTCTGTGTAAGTTACATTAAATCTTCCAACTGTAGGGCAATCTTCCTCTAGGGCAAAAGTGGTTGTAATGTTAAAATCTCCATACAATGACGATTGATGCATGCATGAAAAAAATGGACTGGGATAATGTCAATCCTCAAAGCCAAATTAAAAACAAATTGAGGTAAATCCATTAATGAAGGGCTGAGGGAACCGCTGTCTTTCCTGTTTTAATGAGATTTGAAGAGTATCACACCTCTGTGATTCTGCTGCATCAGAACTACATCCACCCCACCTTTGTTTGCACTCTTTATTTGCATTTCAAAGAGAGCCCGTGGGAACATGCCGTGCATATTTACATCTGATTAACAACTTTAAATGAACATGTCAAAATCCGTAAAATGTTCCTCAGTGACAGTGATAAGACCACACTGATTCTCCACTCAGGCTGATGACAATACCAATATAGGGGCTATGGTTATTCAAACATGGCACCAGTCTATTTTATGACAAAAGATTTTACTAAAGAGGGAATATATCTTTTTTTTTTCAAATTTCTGTGACTAAATGGATAAAGAGATCAATTTATAAGTGTGACTTTTAGTTATTAATGTATGAGCTCTTAATGTTTGTGTTCAATAGTATTAAAGTTTACAAGGATTATAGGGTTCTGCGTTGTGCTGCTTCAATCGGGGTGGCATGAAGCATGGTTTTCAAGGTTAAACAATACTTGCAGAGGAGGGTGACATGCATGGTGTAAAAAGAAAAAAAGATGTATCCTGCATATCTGAAATAGAGTGCATGGGGTGCAATTTACAATGAGCCACTTACGTATATAGAACATTTTGCTTCACTGTGGATATACCTACAAAATATATCTGTTGGTCAGTGTAGTCCTTCACAAATATGGGATCATACAAATTGTATGATGATCCCCTTATTATGCATTTTTACACAATCTGTCCATATTAGAGAATAAAAAGTAGAGGAAAACAATGGGCTGTCTGGCACCTACCACGGTGTTAATGAACCCAGAATTTCAGCATGCACAGGAGAGGAAAATACGAAAGTTCAAAATGTTAAGGTAAAGCTTGGGCATGCTAAGACAAAATAGGCACACCTTAATTTCTGATGCAAACTTTGTTCTGTTGAGGTCTGTGTAAAGTATGAAATATGAACTAACTATGTGATTATTAATTGGGCCCCATTTTAATTTGAGGATTCTGGGCTGCATATTGTTGGCAGCTCTCCACGGGGCTGTCTGCGCAGGAGCGTGTCGAGGGGGTACCAGGCTGGATGCCTCAGCCATTTAGAGAGCAGCTTGCCACTTCCACATTGGAATACCAATGAGTGGGGTTAAAAAGGCACGGCTCCTCTCGGAGACGGCTCTCCTTCTCCTGCTCGACTCCAGAGGGTCTCCACGGACTAATTTCCAAAACCACCTCTTAATGTGGGCTTGTGTCAATCACCCGAACAGACAGCTTCATCCCCTGATATAGAATAGTCATACATTAGAACCAAGCACACCAACTGCTCTACAACAGCCGCAGAACATTCACATTAAGGAAAAGGATTAAAGAGGCCTTTAATGCCATTTGGCTCTGAAATAATGCTTTTTGTTCACACAAATTTACATTCCAATCCTAAAGAGTGGAATCCAAAACTGTAATGGAGTCATAATGATAGAGTGAAGGCAAAAGATAGGTTTCTTTTGAAAACAAAACAAAGCATATAGTGCAGAAAGTGAGAATATCAAGAGACCAAGATTATAATTTTTTTTCATGAATGATCAGTCTGTAAATGTTCATCTTTTTATTCTGCACATTTACTTTTAAACTTCATCTTACGGCCATGGTGCTGTGAATATAAACTTCAAAAGAATCTCTAGCAGATAATAAATTATACTGTGGGACTTCATTTTACTCTGAAAGCTGTCTGTTGTAGTCATTTCATTCCAGACTTTATCATCCTGTCTTTCAAAGCCTGGGGGTTTAAGCGAGGACTAGACTGGAGGGATGGTCAAAGTCCCATTTTAGAAATGCATGTGTTGTCTTAAAACTTTCTGGCCATATTAATACTCACAATCTTGGGTTTTTACCTTTTTATGTAAGTCATCTGTAAATGAACCAGTTATTTCGGGATAAAAGGTCTAATAGAGTCATATCCGCCAGTTAGAAATCTCATTATATGCCGCATGCACTACCTTTCAAAACTTTGGGGTCACTTAGAAATGTCCTTGTTTTTGAAAGAAAAGCAAATTTTTTGTCCATTAAAATAACTTCAAATTGATCGGAAATACAGTGTAGACATTGTTAATGTTATAACGGCAGAGTTTTTGTGGAATATTTACATAAGTGTACAGAGGCCCATTATCAGCAACCATCAGTCCTGTGTTAGAATGGCACGTTGTATTTGCTAATCCAAGTTTATCATTTTAAAAGGCTAATTGAGAATTAGAAAACCCATTTGCAATTATGTTAGCACTGCTGAAAACTTTTGTGGTGATTAAAGAAGCAATAAACTGGCCTTCTTTAGACTAGTTGAGTATCTGGAGCATCAGCAATTGTGGGTTCGTTTACATGCTTAAAATGGACAGAAACAAAGACATTTTTTCTGAAACTTGTCAGTCTATTCTTGTTCTGAGGATTGAAGGCTACTCCATGTGAGAAATTGTCAAGAAACTAAAGATCTCATACAACGCTGTGTGCTACTCTCTTCACAGAACAGCACAAACTGGCTCTAACCAAAATAGAAAAAGGAGTGGCCCCAGTGCACAACTGAGCAAGAGGACAAATACATTAGAGTGTCTAGTTCTAGAAACAAATGCCTTACAGGTCCTCAACTGGCAGCTTCATTAAATGGCACCCGCACAACACCAGTCTCAACGTCAACAGTGAAGAGGCGACTCCAAAAGATGCTGGCCTTCCAGGCAGCATTGTAATGAAAAAAACATATCTCAGACTGGCCAATAGACACTGGACAGAGGAAGATTGGAAGAAAGTGTTATGGACAGATGTATCTGTCCAGTTTGAGGTGTTTGGATCATAAAGGAAAACATTTGTGAGAATGTCAAATGAAAAGATGCTGGAAGTGCTTGATGCCATCTGTCAAGCATGGTGGAGGCAATGTGATGGTCTGGGTGTGCTTTGGTGGTGGTAAAGTGGGAGATTTGTTCAGAGTAAAGGGGATCTTGAAGAAGGAAAGCTATCACTCCATTTTGCAATGCCATTCCCTGTGGACGGCACTTGATTAGAGCCAATTTCCTCCTACAACAGGACAATGAACCAAAGTACAGCTCCAAACAATGCAAGAACTATTTAGAGAAGAAGCAGTCAGCTGGTATTTTGTCTATAATGGAGTGGCCAGCACAGTCACTGGATCTAAACCCCAATTGAGCTGTTGTGGGAGCAGCTTGTCCGTATGGTACTTAAGAAGTGCCCATCAAGCCAATCCAACTTGTGGGAGGTGCTTCAGGGAGCATGTGGTGAAATCTCTTCAGATTACCTGAACAAATTGACAACTAGAATGCCAAAGATCTGCAAGGCTATAATTGCTGCAAATGAAGGACACAATATTTATCACAATTATTATTTTAAGTAAAAATCTATATTTCAAACCTTGTCAGTGACTATATTTTACATTCATTTTGCTGTATTTCCTATTCAAACTTATTTTATGGATGTTGTCATGAAAAACAAGGACATCTCTAAGTGACCCCAAACTTTTGAGTGGTAGTGTACATTACAATTGGTCAACATTTCCCAGTTCCTCGATCACTCTTTTTTAATTCAGTCTAGTAAATAATATTCCTTACACACAATGCTTTGCAAAATTTTTCCCTCTGCCACAGGAATGGAATTCTTCCTTAGGTGGAAAGGGTAATCGTGGCGATGTTCTTTTGGAAATGGAGACAATAAGGGGAAAAAAACTATTTATCAGTGCTGTGCGTGATGTGAGAGGGGTTAATAGTCTACAATAGTTGCATGTAATTTGACTGCTGAACTATAGAACTCTTTCGAGTGTCAGCACTAAATGTAAACTATTGATTAAAATACGATAATGCTGAGTGGGTTGTGGTCCCAACAGTCCAATCTGCCCATCAGCAGAATCTCAATAAAGAAGCAGGACACAACAAATGTGTTCCCTCCCTGGCACACCAAACAAACCTCAATGACATTGTACAATGAAGTCCCCCTGAATATCATGTTTCTCGTGATGATTTTACTGCATCACGTTTGATTTTAGTAAGAGATAGCACATCAGTAGTTTCATGCACTCCACTTAACTTTCTCAGTACAACTTATCCATTATTCCACTGAATCAAAATCCCGTTCACGCTCTAGCTTTTCCTAACACTGAATGGCACAGAAACATCCCACATACTGAGTTATGCTTTTCGTGTCAAAATTCGAGATGACATACGACATGTAAAATGATGGGAAAACTGTGGGGAGGCTTCCAGTAGATTGAGTCTCCCATTGCCTCATCCTTTTCTAGTTAGTCTTTTATTGACTACAAAGGTAGAGGTGAAGGGTGGGGGGGCTGGACAGCTTGCCCTGTTTAATCCTTGGGACATCGGTGAAAGGTGATGACTGCTTAAGAACACTAAGGCCTACAAGGAAATCAGTACAGCATATGATTTAAGCTGATTTAAACAATAGATGGCTCAGATTGAGCTCCAGTCCTTCTGGGGACATCAGGCCTCTCTATAGAATAACATCTGGGGCCTTTAGGGGGACGGCCATCCTTATAGTCATAAATGGATCAGTTAGTCTAGGGTCGAATGTATCAAGCAAGTAGAATCGTTTAGGATCAGTTTAATCAGATATCGGTGAATACGATTTTGTGGACGGCGGAGCCCGATCGATGAGATTTCCTACTCTGAGATGCTCGATACAGGTGCCACCTGTTCAGTTACACAGTCTTGTATGGACAGTCAGAGTATCCCGTTTCTTACGTGCCTTATATAATTTCCATCCACATATTCATGCTAAGCAGAGAATCCTGGGTTAAAGGACATATTTTATATCATATATTTCACTGGTTATAAACAGTAGTGTTGGATTTTTTTGTCTCATGCAGAACTTTGTGTTTAAAAGCAGTGATTAACCTTTGTCAACCTTCTATTCAAATATCTTCGGTTGGTTGTATCACACATAGGATTATATCAATGCAGCCTGATACAATGGAAGAAATCCTATCAACTCTGGCAATATAACTTACTCTCTATTCCACTTCCAGGCAGATAAAGTCGATATTTATTCAACACCAAGAGGAAATGTGTTTTCAATTGCAATGCTTTCATCAAGCTAGATCTGTAGAACAAAACCCAGAACATGAAGAAATAGTGTAAATATCTTTCATCTGTCAACAAAATAAGCAGTATAGGAAACTGGTTCAGTTTATTTGCCAGTCTGATCCTGGATATCAACCCAAAGATCAAATGTACAATGATCAGCTTTAAAGGGATTACCAATTGTCTGTATCAACACATTATAATTCCCTGTACAGTGGGTTGTGAACCACACATTGATAATAAATACACATGAAATATTAAGTTATATTCTTTAAATCAGTGGCATGATGTTGAGCTGTGGTTTTCAACTAAAAATTTTGACTGTGATTTGATGTTTCCTGGAACGGAAAAGGTTGGGGAACAGGTGGTACTAACACCACCTAATAAATGCTCCTGTGACAATGAAACATCCTTCCCATACTAAAATGGAATTTTCATATTTCAATCATTTGGCAGAATTACATGAGCAATTAGGGTAAAGTGCCTTGCTCAAGGTTACTATTACAGATTTTAACCTTCTTTATATGGGGATTCAAACCAGCGACCATTTGGTGATTGGCTGTATATTCTAACCACTGGACTAACTGCTAGGCTACAGGGATACAATATACTAAGATGATAGCACAGTGAATAGACAGCTTATCACTATTTCCTATTGCTGTGAAGAATGTAACCCATGGACGCGCATTTTGAGAAAGAGAAAACTAAACCATCTTTCAAAAGCTATGCAGTTACAAGTTAAAAATTCCAGTAGATCTACTGTCTTCGGATAAGGCTGGAGTTAGTTCACTTGAGACTGAAGAGACATGCGCTTTTGCTACACATTTCCAAGTCCAGGCGAGTGACTGTAAAATTAATGAAGGTGGAACTCTGACTTTTAGTCAATGTAAAAATGTCATTAATGTTATTATTCAGTTCAGGATGGTGCTGAATTTATATCGTGCATGCCTCATGCTTCGAATTTTGATGTGCGGTATTTCAATTCTCTCAACATCAGGGATGTGGCCAGGGACTATGCATTGAGATGGATATAGGATGAGGGAGATCAGAATCTTTATGGCCACACTATTAAGTCATCTGTATCATCTTCATTTTAAGTGACTTGTTTTTTGCCCTATAAAACTTGCCTGCAAAAAGTGAACACACACACAGACACATGGTCAGAAATACACATTCGGAGTCTCAGCTATCACTGGATTTCCCCCCTCAATTTCTTTTGGAGTGCTGGGACTTGATGAAAAATCTTTAAACAAATCAACAAAGCAAAAAGCCAGTGAAGTGCCGTGAATCAATTCTCCGTAGAGTTTTGGACGCTGGTGAGGGATGAAGTGCATGCCTGCACTTGGGGAGTAAATGGTTTTCCGTCAATTGTGCTGGAATACCATCCTCATTTGGAGTACTGCTTCACATCTCCACGGAGCATCCCATTCGGGTGGAAATGATATCTGTGTTTTGTAATTTCATTTCCAATAACAAGGCTCTTCAGTCCTTGGAAAACAGGGTGCTCTTGTGAAAGTGTTCCATTCAGAAGAGGGATAAGAGTTAATGCAAGCCCACGTCTGTTAAACATTCTGAGCATCCTTAGACCACAGATTGGTTGTGAAAATAGGGGCATGGAGACATTTAGGAACAAACTCGATTAAAGCCACTGGGGCACTCGCTCTCACAGTTTCAAGATTTAGTGTTACGGCATTCAAATGTTGTGTCTGTCTCTCACTGGGTATATAAGTCCATTCATTCCTATAGTTTTGCCCTTCAGTCAGGCATACCTGGTAGTTCTCAGACTGTGATGGTTGTATTTTATTCCCTCACAGCGGTAAGTCTTTTGACCCTGGGGTTTCGCGGTTGTAGTGCTAACAGTGTCTTCTTTAATCTTCTGGATCAAAGTTTGGTCAATAAAAATCATCTTAGCACTTGATGTGAAGGGAAAAGCGTTTGTTGGTCTTGCGCTAATTGGGACACAGCATATCCATCCTGTAGAGTAAGCCTATTTATATCCTAATAAGTTTTTATGAAAATTGGGATTCTATTTGTTTATTGATGAGTTTTGATTTCATAATCTTTCAAGGTAGTTATTGTTTAAACATGCGTTTTGTGGAATATCAGAGGAAGCTGGTTTGCTACCTACCTAATCTACCTAATGGTTAAATCAAGCAAATCGGAGTTTTTATGTCATTAAATATAACTCCAACAGCAATTAAATGTACTTGAATTCACGATACCTTTTCGTCAGGATTTAATAGGAGCTAATATAAAACAATTCTAGAGATGTAATGCAGACATGTACCTGTGGTTGATCTGTAATTACACTTGGATCAATATAATAAAGTGCATTATTTAATCCCAGCTCCTCTCATATCTCTGAAATGTCTGCAGTCTTCTTTGAATTTAGGCTCGTCTGATGAATTATCTCCAAACTGAAGGATTCCACTTCAAGCCAAAGGTTGCCTGTTTGAAAACGGTCCATGTACTGTGATGTTTATGAAAGTCAATTTTGATGAAGTGAAACCCAGTGTGAGGCTGTTTGACAAAAGTCCTTATCAACACCACTGTGTTGTATAACCTTTTGGTTTGGTGGCTATGGATCATTCAAAAAGCTCAACTCATGACAGCAGAATGCAGCTTGGTATTGCAGTTCATTCATAGACAAAACAATGACTATTAAAGTAATGGTAATGATAACTATCATTTAGGTGTGTTGTATTTCTGACAGTAGTACCATTAAGGTGAAATTTCACCTTGACGTCATGGTCGTATTCTAGTACATAATATAAAGTCTACTTCAAGTGGCTATAGGTTATTGGATTGGAGATTAAACAATGGTGTAAGTCTTTAGATATTTTTTGGCATTTTATGGTATGTCTCAAGAAATAATGCTTTGTGTCTTGGGGACACATTGATCATGAAATGTCTTAAGACACCTCAAGGCACTGCAATTTCAAGATGCTATTAGTCGCTTCAAATATTTCAGATATACACTGTCTTAAGACATGATGTTGGCTGCAGGGTATGTTAGTAGACCCCTTAAGGATTTCCCCCAAAAATGGCTTGGGTCCCTAAATCAGTATTGGAACGCACACACAAAACATCATGTTTAACAAGTGTACAGCACCATATTACTCACTCCTATTCTCATCTTTAGTGATGAGGAATGTGACTGCAATTACTGCCATGCTGTGAAATTCCCACCCCTGCAACAAGGCACCACAAACCAATGTGTTGGGATCTCTGTTTATCACTCTGCTATGGACCAATGCACATCTCTTTCCTAAGATGCAGTAGATGGTGAGGTCACGGTCATATCTGCCATGTCCCCATTAGCAGATGTTTGGATCTGTATTCCAGTGTGTTTAGGCTGTATATGCAGGGTAAGACTGAGGACTCCTGTTCTCTGGCAGTTATCAATAGATTTGCTATATGTGGGTCAGAGTGGAACCTTTTGAAAGGAACGGATAGGAAGACTTTCTAGAATGATAAAAATGAAAGGTATTTACAAAGCCAAATAAACCCATCTCTCAGATGGCTGACCAGAGCAAACTGATCTTCAATGGAAATAAGTGTTAACACGGCTACACCTGCTCCTGTACTGTCTTGCTCTGTACAGAGGAGCATCTTGAGGTTTGTGTCGGACTCAGATTCAATTAACTTGTCTGATAATAAGGGGGCAAAGTGGGGGGAGTTGGCTATACATGTCTGAGGTCCCACGGCATGATTGACGTTAGTCTCAATTCAACCTAACATGAAAGGAAGAGCTAAGTAAACAAATGGAATGCTCTCAAAATAGTCCTTGTTCAAGCAATGGTACAATTCCAGTCCACTGTGTCAGAGAATCAGCCCCCATATTTTCTGGCATTGCTAAATAATGTACCGCTACAAAGGCAACCATGATGAAGTAGTTTCCAAAGACTCTCCATTGAGATGGCCATGCATTGTGGCTGGCTGATGAATTGAATAAGCCAGTGAGCTGTGTCGTAAATCTCCTGGGTGAAGGACAAACCTAAGCTTGCATCACAGCACCTGATGAAGGAGAAAATATAACAGGAAATTTGATCGACTACAGAAGAGGTATTATTGTCAACAAGCACAGTACAGTCACACTGAAGTACACAATGAAGTACTGTATAATATATGACTGTGATTCAGTCAGAGTCAACAGAACCCAGTCATGCCTCTGTGTGTGTGTTTTTTTTTTTTTAAATGTATGAACGTAATAACAAATATTATCTTTGAGGATATGTTTCGTACTGTATAGTTTAACATGTGTTAGCGGTGTGTCTTGAACTAAAGATGTTGCAGGGGGTTTGGTGACGAATGGGTTTTTATCTGTGTTGCTGAATGACACAGTGTCAGATTCTGTCTGGAACCTTTCATGTTTCACTTCAGTGCACATTTCACAATCCTTCCCCTTCCCTAGGCAGCAACAGAATACATTAGTCCTGTTGTTCTGCCACTTGTCATGTTTTGAAGAAGTACTGTAATATGAAGAAAGATAACAGTAACCAAAATGGAAAAAGCTAAATTAAATGACATTTCTCCTTTATTGTTCCACTGTGTGTATTCAGTATATAAAATACACTTTGTGTTACATGTTACATAGAAGACAATGTTTAATCATTTCATCCTTTATGTGAAAAATGCCTAAATCCTCCACCCCTGGAGTCAGTCTTACTCACGCAGCAGCTCTTCTCCACCAGCGCAACATCAACAGAGAAAAGTAGCGACATGCAAAAACACCTTTAACAGCCTGTCAATAGATCAGCCAACAGATGGCTGTTGTCCAAGACCATGTCATTGGGAGGGAAATAGTCGCTAATCAATGGGACCAGTGTAATGTATGAGTGTGTGTTGCTTTCATCCTCCCATTTTGCTCTGGCACATGTGGGACAGTAGCCACCTTAGTGGGCATTGATCACTATTGGTGGTGATCAGTCAGGCCAGCCGGGATCTGTCAGTGAGAAATGGAGCCCTGGTCAGCTCAAAACTAGAGCTCAACACTAGAGCTCAACATTAGAGCTCAGCACTAGAGCTCAACACTAGAGCTCAACATTGGAGCTCAGCACTAGACCTCAACATTAGAGCTCAGCATTAGTGCTCAACACTAGAGTTCAACACTAGAGTTTAACAATAGAGCTCACCATTAGAGCACAACACTAGAGTAATGTAGTGCTGCCTATGTACTTAGCAAAAAACTGTCCAAATGTCACTTTGACTTTAATAAACAAATTAACTTTAATACCCATTCAGATTATCAGTGACAACCTGGTATACGTCTTTCTCATTTCCACGAAGGCCTTTAAGGAACACACACTGAGGAGCAATTCACACATCCTGCACCCCTATTTTCAAACTCATAAAAAATGTATAACAAATGTATTACAGATTCCACAGTGAATTATGTTTCCCCTCTGTTGCAGTGATGCTGAATGCAAACAATGTACCCGCATCACACCTGTAATGGGGTGATTGGTGACTGCTTCTGTACACAGCTGTTTGTTCACATGTAGGATCCGTTGACAGCAACCTGTGCAACTAAAGTCTGTCCATCCCCTAAAGAACCATTAAATGTTGGGAGCCTGTGATCTTGACATCTGTTCCTCTCCAGCAATCTGTTCCAGCAAGAAAAAAAGCCTCTTAAAATAGGCTGCAGCCACCAAACAGCATGGCAAGATGGGGGTCACAAACAGTCATTTATCAAATAAAGGGACAATTGTTTTCAAATCTTTCCGTAGGAATACATTTTGTTTTTGGTGATGCCAGTGTTTTGAAATTCACCACCAGAAAGGATTGATGCTTCAATTTGTGCATACATTCCATCACTTTTAAATTCATTGCAGGTTTTAGGATAGGATATATAGATTTATAGGATATATAGATTTTAGAACATTAAATGAGATAAGACAACTCTACGAAGTATAATACAACATACGTTAACAATATAAACGGGAGTATGACACAGACTGCACTATGTGATTTTCTTTTCAGTAATGAGAATTCTATGGAATTTGAGATGGTTCTGATGGGACTTGCTTGTCGGGCATTTCCTGCCCTCTAGTGGTGCTGTAACCTGGCAAGATGTAGACGCATGGACAAATGGGCTACAGATTCTCTGTTATTGAGCTGTCAGACAGTACGTTCACCAGGATATGAATGTAAAATATAGTTTCTAATACCTAACAATAAATAGGCTGTTGCTGTTACCCAGACGCCGACTAGCAAAAAAGAGCACAATCATTCCTTGTGAAACTGTATTCAGTTGGGAAAATGAAAACCTCACTTGTCAGATATGAAGACTTCATTAGCAAACCTTTAGATACACCCCAAAGTTGTAATTATGGTGAAATAACTGACAGTTAATCGTTACAGTTTTTAAGGTAAGTAGGTAATGATAAAAGCAAATTAACCTGTAATATAACAACACACATCACAGCAAACCTAGATTTCTGAATCATTTTGAAAATAATGTAGACAGTCACAACATCTAATAATATGGTTTGTGAAAGTCATGAATAAGTTGTGTGGACAAAATAAAACACCAGAAAGAGTATGTGAATATAAGTAGGAGATTCAGTGTAGAGTGTGCTGTGATTTCCTCTGTCTCAAACCAGGGCGATGGGGAGAGTGAGCATTCAGCAAATGCCCGGTCAAAGGTCAGCTCTGTATCGAATTTTTTCAAATATCTTTCAAAATACCTCCTGGCGTTGCAAATATTTTTGACTACTGCCTTATACATCGGGGAAGCACGACCCCCCCCCCACCACCACCACCAATGCAGAGCACCAGTCCATCCAGAAAAACACTGCTTTGGGTTATTCATCGATTGAGTATTCAAATCCCAACATATGCTGCTCTGCTTCCACTACTCAGTGCTCTGAGACATTGTCCATTTCCTAGTTCTACCACAAGGCTTCCTGCCCAGCTCAGGAGTCACTCGCACACCATGTAAATGAGAGTAAAAACCGGGTGGTAATGTAAATAGATTCTCTGTGGTGTGTGGGCCGCAATGCTGTCTGTAAACTCCAGCAGTGTCGGTGTTTGTGTGTGTGTCAGTAAGTACAAGATTCGATATTTGCAGTTAAACCTCTTGAGCAGGAGAGCATTTTGTTTTTGTTTTCCACACTAAATTGTAACGTTTCAGTTTAACTGAATATTTAAAAGCAATAATTGATCAACCGAGATTAATGAGAAATGTGTTCAAAGTGCAGTACCGTTTATGAGCTTGAACATTAGAAAAGCAGTAGAAATGCTTAATTTCAGTGGAATAAAAACCATGTGTATGTCTATGCCACTGTCAAAAATCACAATTTTGCTGTTGCTTTTAAGTTTTGTGGGCTTTTATACCTGTAAAACATGTTTTTCTGCACAGGACCCCCTCCTGCTTCCCCCCTGTCTTTTCCCTTTCTTATCCATCCTTTTGATCACCTGAAACATCATTCTATCTCCGATATAAATTGTCTGTTAAGTCTCCCTGCTGTCTGTCCACAGTTCTGTGTGCCTCCCAGTGAGCCCATCTCCCTGCTGGGCTGTGGCCTGCTTGCCAAACTCAGGTTTTACATGCAGTACTTCCTTAATGTACCTCAGTTGGTGGTCAGCCAGACACCCAGCCAGCCACTGAGCCACATGGGGAGTAGTTCCTGCCCTTTTGCATCATAGGTGAACCCAGCCTTGAGCGGCTGGAGCTTCACTCTCTTATTTTATCTAATTCTTTCTGGTTTTTTCTCAAACTAGCTCTCAGTCTCCTGCTCTCTCCATCACAAGGCACCTGTCCAGCCCAGCTCATACAGCAGACAGGAATTTGAGGATTAACTGACAGCCCTTAATGAAACATCCGCCCTTCAGTGATTATCGATTCATTGTGTGATCATGCTAACAGCCCTTTACATATTTACAGTATCTTCTTTGCTGTGTACTCACAGGCACTTTACATGTCATTTTGTGTCATACAAACACTTGGCTTCCTGTGATATCTCCTGGGCAATATAAAGGTCTGCCTTTCAACAGGGGATTAGAGGGGGGATGTGGCCTCTCGCCAGGCTGTCTTTAGAGTAGAGCCACTCTTTCCATGTTCATTTCTCAAGGTCAGAAATCCCTCTGTAATGTTGCTGATTTGAAGGTGTTCTGAGAAGACAATCATAACTCTCCTGCTGGTGTGAGAAACAACACTGTGGTTTGTTGTGAGAAAGACTCTGCCCTTGTTCAGATAGAGTCTGAGGAGGCTATACTAAGCTAAACAACTAAAGACATCAGCCTGAACCTGTATTAACCCTCACATTAGAGACAAACCAGTGCTCATGCTATTACTGGTTTCTTTCTAATATAATGCCTAGAACAACACAATTCAAGTACAATAGAAATGTATATTTGTCTTTGAACAATTGCTAACCCATTATAACCAGGGGATGTGTTATTGTCCTTCACTGCATTGTAAAAATGCAACAGTCCAGGTCTAATTGAGCTACTTTACTCTATAATAAGGGAAGAAAATGCATAGAATTGAAGTAGAACCTGCTCCCTCATGTATTTAAAAATAGGGCTTTAGAAAAAGCTACATTACGCATGTCCCACCTTTTGAGATTTAATGACTCTCTTGTGACTCCACAGAGAATTACTCCAAGTAATTGATTATTAAAACTTGAAATTGCAAACCACATCCATTATTTGACGAGTGAATGTGTTATCCTTGTAATTAACAAAGCTGGAAACTTGGCGTTCTCCAGTACCAAGACCTTTGGAAAAAAGATATGCAGGGTTAGCTAGGCAGACTAGGAAGCCAACATTGAATTGTGCAATTAGCCATGACACAATATATCTGAAAAATACAAAGTGAAAGCCACCTTTTGAAAAAAATCCAGTCGAATTAGATCATTTAAGAATATACAACATGTAAATGTAGCGGCCCTCTATTAATATTAGAATTACCACAAAACTAGGCCTTTCAAACGCATGAGGAACATTTTCTTTATTCAGTTATATCCCTCTTACTTTTTCTGAAAGTGCAATCTGTTATGGTATTCAGACACAAACACAAAGTCTAACATTTACCTCAGTGCTGTATTTATTTCAAAAATACTACCTACAATCATTATCAGTATATTTTAACTCTGCATCCTGCAGGCAAGACAGTGCCTTTTAATAGATTTCTTTGTTGAGCTAATGTGATTTCATGTGCTACATCTGTTGTTCAACTCAATGTATACTAGCAATTAAATCTCTAAATAAATGAACAGATATTGACCCTTGACAGAAGAAATCAGCTGATCAATCAGAATGTTCATTAATAATGTATCACTCATTTAAAGATACTATGTGTATCACAGAATGTATCAGAGTGGATGGAAATGCATTGCCCTGAAGACTTGTCAACAGAGCTGGCATGGATGCATTAAATGGGTAAAGCCATTTGAGAAAAGTAAGATACACTTTAGATGCAATTACTGTATGTTCTGAATGATGACATTATTGTGAAATACCAAGTTATAAATTATGATAAAATGTAAAACAACAGATACAACTTACCTCGATCTAGTTTTTATTGAATATATTTTCTTACACATGTCCGTCTATAATTGTTGTTTCTTTTGCTGTAAAACGTCTACGACATTGACAAAAGGCGAAACATGTTGTCCTTAGAGAGATGACTGTCTTCCCTTTGGGTCCACTCAGCAGTACAGCAGCCCAGGACTCTAGGAGAGGACTGACCTGCTGGGGGCGCCACCTCCTGCTGACAGGCTGTTGGGTGGTGTACACCAGCCTACAGTAGAGCACATCCCCTCCTCTCCCAGACCAAAGCAGCCCTCACAGAGCCTCAGTACACTTCCTGTTGCTCCTGCTTTCCTTCTGGTGGGGTATAGCAGTGAAGAAAGAGAGGAGTTGTTCTGGTTCTCATGTGGGCCCAGACAGATAGAGGGCCCAGTCAGCCTGCAAGGAGATGTTATCCACAGGCTGTTTTGGCTGTTGTCTAGCTGGATGAATTCATTAAGGGAAGCAGAGTGTGTCCCAGCTGCCATCTCTGCCTCCTCCACGGGCCCTGCAGCCAGACACGGATCAATGGCATCAAGACGTCCAAGAGGAACATTTAGCTGAAGACCTCGGAAGCAGGGGTGCATTTAAGACTTCAATGTGCACATCTCCCCTGGATGTGAGCACGGTTTCAAAGTGAGATGTTTTTTTAAATAGCCGAGCTGTGGCCAAGGAAGTGCTGGGGTGATTCATTTATCTCGCTACAGAGATTGTGTTGTTTTACTCGTGTTGTGTGCAAGAAATGCCTGAAGTCAGAATGCTCAGCCGTCTGACTGCAATTTACAGAATGTTAATCCATTTATCATGGTTATTCATAATGTATCCATACAACAGGCCGATAAAAGTTCAGGTAACGCCATCGTAGCTGATGTTAAATAAAAACAAGTTTGACTTGGTTTGTTACTCATTAATTGCTTTCTGTAATATTGATTTTCACATCAATAGAGAAATATGGCTTGGATTTCTTGTTGTTGACATATTTTTTTCTAAATGTGGAACAGCAAGCATGTTATGGTAAGAGACCACACTGTAAGTCATTAGACCGAATTAAATTAGATATATATTTTTTGAAACTGTTAGATTTGATACATTTCATTGACTCATCTATTAGGAATATTGTTTTCGTCCTTACCGCAACTCCACATTCTAAAGTAAATTCAACTCTTGGAAGTATTTCCCTTACGTTTTCTACTAACCTAATATATACAATTGTTTTTGGGTATTAAATGGATCTTTTTAAATTTCAAACATGTAGGTTTTAAAAAAGGGAGGTCTCTGTCTTTTAAAGACAGCTACGCACAACAGAAGTTGTCAACAGCTGGCTTGTCAATTGACTCAAGCTAACAGATTCTTAGTAGGTCTAATATTGTGCAAATAAATAAACAATAACTCTATTCAAACTATGGCAAATAATTTGCAATAGAACCCGAAAGTCCCGTAGACTTTTATGGAAGGATCTCATGACTTCCACTTTGGAAAAGAGAGGGGAGTAAGATAAGCTATATATTGCCATCTGGTGGCTTCCAGTAGTGTACAACATAAGCATCTCCGGTGACTGTGTCAGTGGTTGAGAATGGGCTTGGTGATGACAATAGAAGAAAACAGTGAACAGACAGTTTTTTAGAAGACATATGAACTCAGTCTCTGCTCGTGGCCCAGTACACTACATGTAAGCATTAAAAAATGACACGTTGCTAACAGGTTGGTTACAGCCCAAATGGACCCCTTAAACCTACACGCTATGCACTTGTGGAGAACTAATTGTGTTGGACAGGTGAAAGAAATCTGGTAATAGCTCCACCTTGCTTTTTGAGAGGCTAGGTGTAAGACTACCTATATTACTTAGTTCAATCAAATCCACTCAGGTCTCCAGAAGTGCACAGAGTGTAGGGTACGGGGTTGATTTCGGATTGGACTGCTCTCATCACTCTCACTAGCAATGAAAGTAGCCTTCTATTGCCCTCTAGTGGTGACAGTAGGCCAACAAATGATAAATGAGACCACTGTGCCATCCATCCAATTTGACCTA
Organism: Esox masquinongy; assembly: GCA_016801175.1. NCBI lineage: Eukaryota > Metazoa > Chordata > Actinopteri > Esociformes > Esocidae > Esox > Esox masquinongy. The sequence goes on from JACXGI010000035.1 coordinate 188,747, forward strand.
TATTTGATAAACGGGCAACTAGTGATGGCAGATGCAGAGAAAAGAAATAGAAAACACAGCAAATCTTTTATAAAAGGTAGAACTCCTATGTATAGACACATTGTCATTTCAGATGGACTAGGCTGCCTAGGTCAGTATAAAAGGGACATAAAGCTTGTTATGATGGGGTGCACTAAATGGAAATACAAAAAAAACACTAAAAAACAGTTGTTTGTAGTGTTGTAACAGTTGTAACCAATCAGTATCAGACATTGGTGTTACCAATATTCAAACTAGAGTGCAGTTAACATATCATCTCCAACAAGTGTAAATGTAACATTTTTATTAATGTGTGCTTAAGTACTACCGTTCAAAGTTTGGGGTCACTTAGAAATGTCCTTGTTTTCAAAAGAAAAGCAAACTTTATGTCCATTAAAATAACATCAAATTGATCAGAAATACATTGTAGACATTGTTAATGTTGTATATGACTATTGTAGCTGGAAACAGCTAATTTTCAGTGTAATATCTACATAGACGTACAGAGGCCCATTACCAGCAACCATCACTCCTGTGTTCCAATGACACATTGTGTTTGCTAATCCAAGTATATAATTTTAAAAGGCAAATTTATCATTAGATAACCCTTTTGTGATTATGTTAGCAAAGCTGAAATATGTTGTACTGATTAAAGAAGCAATAAAACTGGCCTTCTTTAGACTAGTTGAGTATCTGGAGCATCAGCAATTGTGGGTTCGATTACAGGCTCAAAATGGACAAAAACAAATAACTTTTTTTCTGAAACTCGTCAGTCTATTCTTGCTCTGAGAAATGAAGGCTACTCCATGCCAAGAAACTGAAGATCTCGAATGACACTGTGTACTACCCCCTTCACAGAACAGCGCAAACTGGCTCTAACCAAAATAGGAATGGGAGGCACCAGTGCACAACTGAGCAAGTAGACAAATACATTAGAGTATAGTTTGAGAAAGAAACGCCTTACTACAGTACAGGTCCTCAACTGACAACTTCATTAAATGGTACCCGCAAAACACCAGTCTTAATGTCAACAGTGAAGAGGTGACTCTGGGATGGTGACCTTCTAGGCAGAGTTGCAAAGAAAAAAACATATTTCAGACTGGCCAATAAAAAGAAAAGATTAAGATGGGCAAAAGAACAGACACTTGACAGAGGCAGAACTCCAGCCAGCATCCTGGAGTCGCCTCTTCACTGCTGACATTGAGACTACAATAGTCATTTACAACATTGACAATGTCTACACTGTATTTCTGATCCATTTAATTTCATTTTAATGGACAAAAAAAATGTGCTTTTCATTCGAAAACAAGGACATTTCTAAGCGACCCCAAACTTTTGAACGGTAGTGTACGTAAATATGTCTTGTTCTTGTACTAATCCATAACTTCAAAACTGAAATCACACAGTGCAAAGAGACATTGGTTTTCTTTCCTTTATAAAATATTGCAGTCCATGACATACTTTATTGTTTAAATGCATCGTTCCTCGACTGTTAGAAACATTGTATGAAATGCATTTTTTTTACGCGTTTTAAAGTACAGTACACAATGTTTCATTATAATTTTCTCGTTGAAACCTGTCTGCACAAACTGCTGCATGTTTCAGTTTTCTGAAATGAAGCAACAAACAGATGATGTAAGTCATAGTTTTGTTCTTTACATCGATATTCAACCACTTCAGGTGCTCATTTACCTGAATCTTGGGGGGAAAACTATAAAAACATGAATTTCAATGTACAACCATTTTCTGGCAATAGAATCATGATATCATACTATCTCACACTGTGGTTTGAATCTCAATTTTGTAAAATATATTTTCTGCTGCTTTACTATAACAAAAAGGAGAGGGTTAAACATTTATCGATTCAAATGCAATCAATACATTTTAATGAAATGTACAGTGCAGGCTAGTGAAGCATGTTTGTGTGCATGCTCCCCAAAGAAGGCAGTCAGCAGGCAACCGATGCATTCCCCTCTGCTAGTCATACTGTACCTCTCAAATACAAAAAAACCCCCAAAAACAATCATACATTTTTTGAAAAATACCTGAATTCCTTGAGATGCGACGAAAACAATTAGCAACAGCTTAGTTTACCCAGGAAATTACCATGGCCAGTGGACCACAGTAGCTTACGTACTGCATTTCCCATCATGCTTTGTCTCCGGCCTGATAGTAGTGATCCCCTTATCCTGACAAACAACCAGGTTTAGCTTCACTGTTCCAATAATCACAACGATTATGGCTATACCACACTGGTCATTCTATTCACATAGCGTGAACACGTCAAATATCAGCTCTCAATCTACGGTATCAACAGTCCGCTACAGTAGATTATGTCAATTCCCATAGAGAGTTGTAAGGAGCAAAAAGACTGATACATAATGCAGACATGATCAGCCCCATGTTATATACAGTACATTAACTGAAGTTTGGACTTGACACGCAAGTCCCTGTGGGGTTTGTGATTCATTGCCACACCTGAGCTAACATACCGGGCCACCAATGGGCTCACAGTATCGCCCTCTAAGTCACATCATGCCTACAGTAGATGCACTTTATCCAACACCAGACTTCTCAACACTTATGGTCACTCGTAAAACAACATTGTCCTGTATTGCTAATCGTAACACCTCTATTTCATATCTTATTAAACAAGTAAGTCATTACAAAGACTGACTACCACGGTGATCTCCAAGAGAAGAGGTTTCAGGGCGGGATAACAGTGTTTTCAGTTGGCTTATGTCTGGCGATGTCCTCTGTCTCCTGTCAAAGGCACGGGAGGGGAAGGAGGGAGGGGTGCTTGGTTCACCAGAGTGGCTCTGGCTGTGATTAAGGTGCATCTGTCTGTATGGAGCCATGGGAGACCCCTGGCCCCTCAGAGGGTGATCCTGGCACAGTGGTGTTTGAGCTTGCAGGGCAGCACCCCGCGATTGAGCTGGTAGAACTCCACCAGCTGGATCAGATCAGTGAAGCGTGTGTGACCGTCGTCCAGGCTGTAGAACAGATCCCCCTCTTCTTCCACCTAACACACACACACACACACACACACACACACACACACACACACAGACACACAGACACACAGATACACACACTTGAACTAGATGTCTAAAAGATGAGAGAAGTGAATGTAACAAAAAAAGGTCAATACTCACCGGCAAGATCTGAAAGTGTTTCACTCTCTGTGTGTGGCACAGTGACAGTACAAATGTCTTGGGGTTGCTTTGGCTGTCCCTTAGAAGAAATACCCTGTGAACATAGACAGACACTTCAGTTTTTTAACAACAGCTGGGGAATTTGTATAACCAGATTTTTGTTTGCAGAAAAGTTAGTGGAAACATTTTTTAGGGAGGAAAGTACAAATTCCCTATTCAGTACTACCAGGGATGACATATAATAGGGATTAATAAAGAAAAAAAAAAAGAAAGAGCTTTATTGCCAAGTTGGACAACAAACAAGGAATTTGTACTGGCCCATTAATGCGTACAATTTATACAAAAGAATAAAAACAATAGACATTATGTCATCCAATTAGAAAAAATAAGTTGCTAATCAACAACGAAGACATTTAAAAATGATGTAATTGGGATTCAGTTACAATTTCAGATATAATTACATCTGTGATTACTTAATCTAATTATCTGATTCAAAAAATGTTGTCCACATTGCTGTCATTTAGCATTAAGACTGTTAATATGCTCTCTGACAGCCTCCTCTAGCTGATTGCCCATTAATGGTTGCTTGCGTCTTTTGTATTTAAACTGATGTAATTAACAGGCATCTCCATCAGGCACACTGGTCAGTCAGACAGTCGTGTTTTCTCTGTCAAGGTGCTGCTTGTTGCTTTGCAGCAAGCTGCTTTAATTCCCTCTCATTTGTGTAGTAATATAACCCATGATTAAAGAATGTCATCTGTAGACAGCCGTTCCAATTCAAGTTTGGACTAGCAGCCATTGCTCGACTGCCCAGGAATTTAACCGTCACATTTAGGCAGCAGGTTTTACATTTGTGCCTTCATTAATTCCACAGCAACATTCTTAGAAGCTATCTGGTGTGGCTAAATAGTGCTCTGATCAGTTGTCTGTTTAGACAACAAATATATTTCCAGGTGTTGGAGGTGAAAGTAATGTTAAAGTAATCTCTTACATTGTTCACTGAGAAATCTAAAGGATTATGTTACAGATCATTTTCTTTTTCATGTAACCGTAACATTTGTGATGTTTTCCGCCCAACCATGAACGCAAACTATATAATCACAGCTAGGCATGTAGATAAAATCAGTAAAAAAACATCTGCAAACTCTTTAGCTTGCAGCAACAAAACCAAAATAGCCAAGTGTCTGCTCACCCATCAATCAGACCCTGTTGAGTGATTAAGCGGTGGGCCTCGTCTCTGGACAGTTTGCTGTGGAACCAGGGCTGGGCCATATGGAGAGCTGGAAACACACAAAGAAAATGTATAGAAATAACAAGATACTGCCCTGAAATTGCCAAATAGGAAATGCTTTTTTTTTTTTTTTCTTTTGCAAAAACGGTTTGATACTGGGAGCACTAAATGAATAGGACGCATTAAAGTGTCCTTCTTCTAACCTATGTTTGACAGGTGACTCTGCGAGGTGGACGGACCTTCGTGGGAGCTTAGACGGTGGCAGCTTTTCCTCTGAACAGAGAAAGAGATGCACTATCATTTCACACCTGAATCACATTTGTATGTCTAGCGGCTACTTTTGGGCATCTGTTCAGTACTCAGTCATGTTAAAAATAAATCCATTATATGTTTTTACAGGACTAGTGCCACGGTGCTGTGTAGACAGAAATGATGTCAGAGAGAGAACTAATGGCCTACCCTCCATGAGAGCCCCTCCTCCACAGCTACAGACAGTGCCTCTGATGGGTTCTCAATCACCCGGCTCTTGTGTCCAGAGAAGTCCATGGCCACTAAGGAGTTATCCGAGATACTTCTCTGGAAATACACAATGACGTAATGTACAATGTTAACAGCAAATCAAGAGACAAGGGTTTCTACTTTTGACAGAAGGTATGGGAGAAGCACATTCAGCCTGTGTGACACAGAGATGCCCTATAGTCTGAGGTGTGAGAGTTTCATTTTCAGATGATTCTGAGCAGAGTTTGCCGGAGATTAGAGGGTTTGTCAATACAGTGACACATGGCTACATAGAATTAACTGTAGTCCCTTAAAGCGGTCATAGGCATTAGTTCTAAATATGCATGCACACACACACACACACAAACAAAGTAAATACTTCATATCAGGATTAGTGAGAGGCCTTTAAATGGCCATGTTTGCCCCTACCAGCTCTAAGCTCAAGATCCTTATAAGAGCAGTCTAATCAAAGCGACTGGTGTTTACTTGAAGGATAGAAACATTCCAGTCCTTCTTTAGACTCTCTGCCCCAGTCGATTAATACGATGTAAAGACAACATTGTGCCGAACAAACTGATTGCTCCTTTCCTGGACAACAATTCAGTTTTTCAGTTTGGGTTTTGCTGTGATGTGATTCTCTGTCCAACAGTGTTGTCTAGCTCACTGTTCTCTCGGCTACAACAGCTGTATGGTGGGGAAAGGTGGTGTTCAGCTGGACCACAACCCATCTCAATGTCCTGTGGCCTAACCTAATATCTTCCCCAGAGCCTGTTGCCAGAAGCTTGGTGTCCCAAATGCCACCCTATATCCCATAGGGCAGGGTTCTATAGGGCATAATTTGGATGTCCTGTGCAGTGTTGAGCTCAGGGTCCCAGCCCAACGCCTGAACACCGCGTTCCCCTGACAGAGAAGCAGAGGCGACGAGTTGTTAAGTCTGAGAGCAGCTGATCGGGGGTTATTTTTAGAGGAGCCAGGCCCCTCAAACATGTTTCAGTGCCAAAATAGAACACGTGTTTACCCATACAGAATACTCAAATTTGACAGAGAAAATTCCAGAATTTGAGACTATTCAGAGAAATCGGGCCACTACGTCCTTCGTGGTCTTCTTACGTGGTGTACATGCATTTCCCCAACCCTTACCATAGGGGAAGCTTTCTGTTTCTGGTGCGGTTGAATGTAGTTTTGGTATAGTTGCATCCCACACTGCAACAGAAAACAAGAGGCCGTTTTTAGACCAAATATACCTGACAAAACTCCACAGTAGAGGACATGATAAGGCATGATGGGATATGATGCTATACTGCGCAGGAAGCAGCCAATGGTGGTCAGGAGAAATGGTACTAAGTGTTGTGCTGACTTCGTAGATCTGTCCGTATTCATGTAGCCTTTCATAACAGCAGTGCCCCCGTCCATGTTATCTTGTTTATTATGATCTAAAAAGGAAAAACTGCTCCTAGATCAGCCTGGTACAAACCGTAGCGTTGTGCTGACTGTGTAGATCTGTAGACAGATGTGATGAGGGGGCAGCATGGTAACTGTACCTTAAAGAGGCGTATGGCAGTGACCCAGCAGGTTCTGGTCTGCTCATCATCTGCGCACCACAGCTTGAGGTCCCGGGGAGAGCCACTCTTAGTAGACTGGCCAGAGAGAAAAAGCAAGAGTTTACCAAGCAGAACTCGGAACAGACTTCAAATGGCTCTAAAAATGATTTACCCCTTTTGGACAAAACCACATTTGATTGTGTTACAACATGAAATGAAAATTAATTTAATGAGGATTTTTTGTGATTGATCCACACAAAACATCTTTTATTTTATTAGTAAGTGAAAAATAAAATCTACATATTGTTTTGTAATTAATTACAAATACAAAACAGGAAATAATTCTTTGCATACGTATTCACCTCTAGTCAATATTTGGTAGAGGCATCACTTGGCAGCATTTATAGCAATGAGCCTATTTGGATGATTTTGTACCAACTTTACACATCTAGACACATCAATTGATGAATATTTTTCTTAGCAAAATTGCTCAAGCTCCGTCAAGTTGGATGGGGACCTTTAGTGAACTCTTTCTACATATTCCCAATTGGCTATACAGAAATCGAGTCATTGTCCTGCTTGAAGATGAATGTTCTCCCAAGTCCCAGGTCTCTTGCAGGCTTCAGCAGGTCTTGTTTCAGGATTTCTCTGTACATTGCTCAATCCATTTTCACAAGCTTTCCAGGCCCTGATTCAGTGAAGCATCCAGATATCATGATGCTGCCACCATTATGCTTCACAGTAGGTATGGTGTTCTAAGGCGCAAACATAGCGCTTAGTATGTGGCCAAAAAGCTTCAAAAAACCATAGAGACTTCTTCCACTTGGTCTGAGAGTATCCCTCCTTCCTTCTGGCAACTGTAGCCAGATTATGTGAGTTTTTTTCAACAACAGCAAAGGGGGTGAATCCTTATGCAATCAATTATTTTCTGTTTTATATTTATAATTTAGATCAATTTGCAGATTTTATTATTTACTTTGATATTATGGATTTTTTGGTGCTGATTAGACGCAAAAACTCCTGATTAAATCAATTTAGAAAACATATGTTATAACACAATACAATGAGAAATCCAAGGGAGATCCAGCCATGTTATGAATATAATGGAACAATTTGTGCTTTCTTTATATATTTAGAAAGTAATAGGCTACCTTTACGAACTATGGTATGCCTTAAAAAAACGGCCGTGCAAAGCAGACATTCTTTAGAAATGCCTGCATTTTTTTTCTGAAGTAAGGCTGTCATATTGAGATGACTCTCAAATGCTGGCCCTTTAAGAGAGACTGATTTTCAAAAGACATATGGATATGTTTACAGTAAGCTAACCAAGAGAAATTCATTCTCTCTGTAGCTTTATTTTTGTAGACTATCAACAGTAGCCTGAGTACTATTTTTCTCCAAGATGGTTAGCCTACGTAAAAGCTACTTTTGCCAACATCCCCAGTGAATTCTTTATGGCTGTTATGACTCAAAACCAGTCACAAATAGGATCCAAAATGTATTAAATGTATTTCTGGAAATTCTGATGAAATCTGACTACATGATTAGTCTTGCCAGAGAGATCAAACATGTACAAAGCTACTTATAGGCAATTGGTAGAGTTACAGCAAGCGATTGAAAATGTTAACTTTGCACCATCAATTACACTGATTGGCCTTATGGGGGAGCTACAGTAGTCAACTGAAATCAGTCACACAATCTCAATTGGCTGAAAGAAGGTGCTGCATCATAAAATGCATAAAATCCTGTTGCCTAGTTTAGGACTAGGATTTTACTAGGATACTCGCTAGCTTCTGGCAAAAGCAGCAGTTACTGTTCCTGGGGCCTACACACAACATTAAATGTAACAAAATACAGAACATTAGCAGACAAGTACAAAGACGGAACATACTTTAAAATGCTAATACAATTACAATCCAAATCTCTACTGTTGTTTTATATATTGTTTTGTTTGAGCAGGCCTTGAAATCCTGGATGCATTGTTCTGTCAACATCTGATAATTCAGACCAAAACACTACTTTCTTAGTTCAATGTTGCTGTTATTTCATTACACAATCAAACTGTCTGAGATTATATGGGTTTGATACAATGATGGCACAAATGCATCTTGTGTTCTCACACTGGCTTGAACGCAGCACAAACTGAGATGTTTTTATTAAGACGTTAGCAGAAGCAACAATCTAAATATGATGGAGCTAGACAGCTGTGTAGGCTAACTGATAAACCTGCCTGTAAATGCAATGTCCTACAAACACTTTCCAGTGCTAGGCCAACAGGCCACGCTATGTCCACCGCAGATGGTGCACTTTGCTCGTCTCTGTGGGTTCACACCACAACTAGTTACTTCATAGACTGCTCTGGTTATAGTGGTGCCATGAAGTCAATCCTGAGAGGTGAGAAATATTCACCATAAGATCTGACTTCTGTCTGTAACTAGCACAGTAGTGGATTGATTGATAGCAACAGTAGTTGCTTTAAAAACTCTATTTTTCTTTTCTCAATTGGATTTTGAGCAACAATCATATCTTTGTGCTTGTTGGAATGCATCTCAGTGAGGCAGGGTTGCCTGTCACACAGCAGCTGACAGCCAAACTGGGACAGGCACTTTCATATGGTTTATTTTGGGTAAAATCACATTAGCCTACTGTTTGAATAATAAATAAAAATGATGTTGCACTGCCAAGTCAAACGGTTGCAAATGCTTTGGTCACAGTCTGGGACCTTGGTTTACAGAAAACACCAGAGTATAGGTTTATAAATAGAAAAGGCTAAACTACCTTGACACAGAAGCCGAAGTCCGTAGGCGCTCCATGTATCTTTTTAGCTGATAGCAATGTGTAGACATCGCTGTCACTGAACTCCGCAATGAACTGGAGATGCCTTGGTTCCTTTGAACAAAAAAGAAGAAATGCCTCAAATCTCCACATCATTCAGCCTTCATTATTGTGTGCCCTTCAGGTCACAACCTCCCCGCCACATCCACAAACAAACAAACACACACTGCAGTGCCCTCAGCCTCTAAACACATGACTGGGGTAGGCTCTTCTTGCATTCCACTGTAGACTTAAATTCCATTACAAATCCAACCGCGGGGGGGATCGGAGTAGAAATTTGAAAAATGCAGGGGTGGCCAGTGTGGGGACAGACGTTAAGTAAATAACCACTGTAACATAATATTGGCCAACTAACACGTACATCTTTGTGAGAAGTTGGCCGGTCAGCGTAGGGAAAAGCTAACAGGCAGGTGGTATACATGTGGGCAGCAGGTAGCCCAGTGGTTAGAGCACCAGTAACTGTAAGGCTGCTAGATGGAATCCCTAAACCAGGAAGGTGAAAAATGAGAATTCAGGTAACACCAGTCTGTAACACGTAGCACACTGTGACTATAGTAAAGGGGTACGTTTTGGTAAAGACATTTGCATCTGCTTAGGTCGTTGTGAACGCAGAACAAAGGAGATTGTTGTTTTAGCTGCAGTCTCCTTTGACTTGAGTGCTGGAATGAGGTTGGCACACTTCAACATAGTTGATAATGTTCCACTGTAAGTAGGCTGGTAGGCCTAAAGTATGTATATTTAGTGTTCCAGATAGGAACAAATATGTGACCAAAATGATAGGACCTTCATTTATACAATAAGCACACTGTCAGGGAGCCAAGGCAAAGATTTCCCAGGTAAAGGAGCAGAGCACAAAGCCAACAATTGTTCAATCTGTGTGTGACCACGACACACCATTCTCACTCTCCTATGGAAAGCCCAGGTAGCCATAGAGCAGGCATCCATGTTGACTGATGAACTGCCAATGTGTATGACATAAAAAACATGCCAAACACGATGTACAAATTCTAAATCACACCATATCAAATTAAAATAATGAAGTCATCCCAACTGTGAATTTTATTGGCATTGCATGTATTTGAGACTGCAAACCAAGGTCTATTTGTGCTTTAGTGTGAACAACAGGCCTACTGAGGGAGAAGTGGTTGGATGGGCACACTGCTGTGCAGGTCTTACCTCCACCTGTCAGCGGTGAGTGTTGAGGGCCCAGCCATTGGCTGTGGCATGCCAGCTGACCTGAGGGAAATCTAGCTCAACCAGTTCCACTGAGCAAACAGCCAGGGAGCTACAATAGGGAGTAACAATGGACCTAGATACTCCTCTACAGCGCGTTACTCTGGTACACACGGACACATACAGGCTTATTAAATGAGCCCCTAGAGCAGTATGCAACACAAGCTCAATTCTGTCCTTAAACATAGTTGCATATGCTTTAAAAAAAAATCTAGGCTTTAACACATCTGACTAAACATTTCTAGACTGCACATTAATAAATGCTTACATTAGAGGCATATCGACAACTAACCTTTGAGGTACCCTTGTTGGAGAAGTATAGACCTGACCTCCTCAAGACAAAGTAGAACTTCTTCCAAGACTTCCTGCCTTGTTCTTTGGCATGGAGGTGCCCATGGATCTCCGGACAAGTGCTTGAGTTGAGAAATGTCTGTCAGGCAGAAAATAGTCCTTCAATACCGCAGCAGAAACTCTGAGGGACGGTTTCCCCACACACAGATTATGGTCTTGGATTTATTTAAACGCAATACCGAAAGAATCTCTTTTGAAAATGAAATGTTAGTCGAGACCAGGTCTTTATGTAATCTGTGTGCAGGGAACGTGGTCTGACTCTTCAACTTTCAAGTGTAGATACATGTACAGCTGTAGACCAAAACAATGTGTACCTGTATTAGCTGAGAATGGTTCATCATCCCATTGGTTTCACTTGATATGGACACCATGTGATCTGGGAAAAAATCCTACCGATATGAAAACAACATCAGTCATAACAACATCAGTTATCAATTACAGTATATTTAGAAAACAGGCAGTATATTGTACCTGAGTATCACACCATTGTCTTACCAGTGGTTTATTGAAGAATTCATATTTGGCATAATTTTTCCGGAAATATAAGCGGCTGTCTGTTTCCATTCCCCAGCCAGACAGCACCTCCATTACAGATTCATGGTCTTCTATGGTTCTTTCTGTAAAATGTGTTATGGTTCTTGTTCAAATGCTATTTAAATTAATGACAAATTGAATTGAACACAAGCAAGAGACATGTCAATATAAAGGCCACAAAAAGCAGGAGGTAGAGGACATTTAGTCAAACCAACAGTACCAGGTTCCTTCATTGTCACAATACCATATCATCCAATACCAATAAACTTAGCAGAACATACTGAAACAGAATTGTAATTGAAAAGTGTGTATTACAATGGATTTGTTTATAATCAGAACTAAATTTAAACTGAGGTTTAAAGTTCATAAACATCTTAACAGCCAAGGGCCCACATTGAGCAGTACAATGAGAACATTAAAAACATTACACTGTGCAGATTGATTATTAAGCCCTTTATAATTGGAGATATATTACCTAACGTGGGAGTTACAGTAGAAGTCCTGGAACTGCTGGTGTTATTATTATTTCAATGCGTAATCAAACATGACCAAATTCCTTCAAGCTCAAATGAATATAAACTGTTGGTGTTATTATTATTTCAATGAATCATCAAACATGACCAAATTCCTTCAAGCTCAAATGAATATGAACTGTTGTAATGGAAAGCAGCTGTTTGGAGGCAGTCTTCTGGAAATGTTGCATTGCCATGAGGTTGCCATTCCCATAGTATGACCACAGTGGAGGAAAGGCAGGCCACTGCATGGTCATCATACCTTAATCTTGCTTAAGGTTTATTACAGCCAGTAAAGCCATGTCTGTCTAGTCTCTTTAGTGACCTCTTTAACACTGGTTTATTTATGCAAAAGAATGTGCAACTAACAGTCATGTGCTTGGTAAGGCAGACACAAGATAGCACAGGTATGACTAGACAGAGCCAGTTTCTGGTTCCCCCTCCTTTATGTGTATTTATTTATTAATGTATGCAAATACACTAAGTACATTATGCAATGTCAGCACACAATATAAAATAAATACCTGTTAGAGTAAGAAATTCTGCGCCAGTAATCGGTGTGTGTTTTGTTGACAATCAGATTTTTTTTAATGAAAAGTTTGAGTATCTTCATCCACTGACCAACTGTTGAATTTATAAGAATTTTAGTTTCAACCTTTGGAAACAATTCTGATGGCTGTTGTTACTATTTGTTTAAAGAAAGGATATACAAATGAAAATTGTATACCTATAGATAAATTCTTTACATTGTTTGCATTATCAGACATAATATCCCTATATTCAGATCGTTGAATTTTCAGAAGTTGTTTTTATTCATTTAGTGTATCGATCATTTTTTATCTCTATAATAAAAAGAAAACAGCCATGATGTTTTTTTTCTCCTTTGTCTGATGTTAATATGTTAAATCTCTGACCCCAAAGTGGCATTGCTGTAGATGCACCAGGCTAAGCGGTCATTATATCAGCTTTTGCAGTCATCACGTTAGCAAGAAAAAAAAGGAATGGCACAAGCAGTCACCAGAGCAAAATGAAAGCAAACAATCCAGCATGATTTAAATGGCAAGTCGGTTTTGCACCCATCAAACACAGAAAATAAATGTCTGAAAAGCAGAGATCCTGAGGTGAACTACAAATACTACAAAAAGGAATCCCATTTTGTGGCTAAAAAGTAGCATTTCATCTCAACATGAGCACTGCATTAAGTGCTGAGGGGGCTTACGGAATGATCATGAATAATGCAAGCATTGCACATCTAGGTTGAGCAGCACTTCATTCCAAACTCAGTGAAAGCAGATGCACTTCAACTACTTGTATAATAGGAGCAGAAGCTTTATTTGGCTTGACCACGACGATGAGTGTGTCAGGCCATTGATTGTCACAGGAGGTTCAAAGGGCTTGAAAAGGTTAAGAGCAACTTCTCTGTCTGCGTCCCACATGCCATCCTATTCCTCATATACACTAGTTTTGTATTGCCACCGGGCCTGGTCAAAACTAGTGCACTAAGACAGGGAATATAGACTGCCAGTTGGGGCAACGCCTGTGCCCGCATAGAAATACTGGAAAGTTAGTATTTTCTGTCAGTACACCCTCAGTGGGGCTGGCAGAAATCATAAGCATCCGGTTTTCAGAAAGCAGAGGAAGCAGAGTTAAAGCCTGAAAACCATAAGTATGATATTGCATGGCAAAACAGATGCCAGGATGCCTTGCAATGAAGTACCATGGCACTTCAAATGGTTGTGCAAAAATACTGGTTCGCAGGTTTTCAAGTAACCCAAATTAGAATTCTTCGGATAGAGAATAATCAGAAAAATCCAGGAATCCTTCCGGCGTTCTTGGAAAAACTGGAACCCAGATTTATTGCAGTTAGATTTTTATGGCCTCTTTATAATGGCAACAAATATGAGCCTGTTAGCATTATAGTTCAACGTAAGGAAACAACTGATTATTAGCATAGAGGTCATGATTTAGCAGACATTTTTCTGATGTACCATCTTAAAATTCTACAATGACTTTTTGAGGTTTGATTTTTTTTGGTTCATCTTTTCACCATAGTTCATTTAAAATTACAGAACATTTCTGCAGCATCATACTGAGTAGTAAGTTCTCAATAATACTTCACCAAAACATTTAAAGATTGCAGGCACACTGTTTTAAGGCATTTACTCAACCACGTGAATGACAACAGCACATTTCTGGCCAAATGAATGCTTAAAGCCTTAATGAAACAAGGAAGAGAACAGCTGGGGAAGTTATTCAATTTACAGTATGTGTGAAGAATGTTGCTGAGAAAGGGTTCGGCTGCACCAGTGGAAGACTGCAATACAGTATCTGTTGCTGAACAATTCACTCTTTGCTAATCCGCTTGTGGTATCTTTTATACTGCAAAGTAAGTAGTTTTTTTTTGAGGTGATACACTCACTGTACTGGATACTGTGCCCATCATTATCATCACCATCACACTGTAATTACATGAGGAAATCAGGTCTACTGTTGTTTATTTTATTTTTTTTTTAAAGTGGACTGCGTTCATTTGCTAATATGTAAAAAAAAACTTTATTGCTTCTCCTTGGATAGAATAAAGGTTTCTTGAATAGAGTCCTTACCAATGCCTAGATGGGAAAGATGCTCAAACAGAGTCCAGCTGTGGTCGTCAATGCAATGATTCTTAAGGACAAACAGCTGGCATATGTCCCGGGCAGTGATGTCAGGGGGAACCTCTACCGCTCGGCTGGTATTGTCCTCATTATACACTTTAATTACCTGCAAAGAAACACACTGACATGACATCTGTAATATGTACACATATGAGCTTGCTATATGTGTACATATTACATCGTACATTTGATATACCCACATCAAATATCCATCTAAATTACAAACAGGGAAAGAAACGTAGGTGTAGGACTTTCAAGTTCTGTACATTTTATCGGACACAAGGTACGTGATATCACATCTTAAACGCTAGCCCCATAATCATTCAACACACATAAAACATCACCAAACTGGACCAAAAGTTGGTCAATGTGTCCCTAACAAAGTGCTGCGTAGCATACGGCTCAAATTATATTTACCCCTTTTCAGCTACCCAACGACTCACAGCAGGTATAGTCCTGCATTTAAAAAAAAAAGCTCACGAGAAGCTCAACTGTCATGCAGTATCAACAGAAAATAAGCTACCGACAAATCCATCCAACAACATCACAACTTACCCCTCTGTTTGGAGACACGCAGACGTGTGCGTCTGAGCTAACTCTGCAGCCTACGTAGGGCTGTGTGCACAGCATTGTAAACCAGGCTTTGGGTAAGGAACATGGAAACCTGCATCAGATAGTCAAACAGTGCAGAGCCAAGCAGAACAGAGCTGTGAGTCAGTGTCGGCTGGGAGGCAGAAAGCAGAGCTCTCTCTCTGTCTCTCTCTGCTAATTAGAAAGAGCTGGCTCTGAGCACGGCGCTTTCCTGACTCCACAAATATATGTCACCGGGGCTCTGGCCCAATCACCTGCAACCTTTTCCCCAACTAAATGAGCCCAGGCTCAGCCCGCTCTGCTCCGCACACCCCAAGAGGAGGGAGGGGGGAGGAGGGGAGGGGGGGGAGAAAGAGAGTCACAAGGCTCGCTCCCCCTCCCTATTCACACAGCCATGGCAAGTCGAGTTCTCAGCATAAAGCCCTGCAGGAGCTCGAAAGCAATTACAAAGGTGCTGGTTAAATGTAATGCTAGTTGGGTCAACTCTGTCTATAGTCCACGGTGGTGGGCGGGGCGAGGGGGGAGGGAGAGCAGCACGGTAAAGAGCAACTGGCCGCCTCTTCCTGTGTGTCTGGGTCTCTGTGCCTTGGTTTAAGGAGGACCTGAGGGGCAGGACGGATAGAAAGGAGGTCACAGTGTTCCAACAGGGCTCTGGGTTAGTACCCTTAAGGAGCCCGCAGCCAATCATAACCTCCAGCTATGACATCATCACCCCTCAATGAAGGAGACAATCGTGTGTTTAATCAGTCAGCGGCGAGATTTACAGGACAGCAAAATCCCCCAAGGATTCACCTTCGCAGGCATCTAACAAAAAGCCAAGGGACTGCATTACTGGGATTACTTGGGCAGGCAACGGTGCCGAGCGAGTCGTCCGGTCGGACGGACAGGCTCATGCTAAGACCCTGTAATCATCTTTACACCGCAGCAACGCTAAGGTCACTTACATTAGAGTAGAAAGATGATAATGACCTAAAAGCCAGGGGCACTTACCGTATACAACATGAACATTTTAAAAGCATTTACAAGGGTAGAATGAAGAGGAAAAGAGATATGTAGAGTGTGAAGGAGCCTCTAAATCTGTGGAAAAATCTTCAAGGGAGGATTCCAGTATTTTTCTGTGTCAAAGTCACTTTCCTTATTACTTGCCCAATCAAATTAAAAAAAATAATTGTTTTTCATGAAGAGCAAGGCCGGGTGTATCAGGAGTGAAGAAGCATTTATTCATTACATCTAATGACAGCGGTTTGAGGTTTGTTCCTCGGTACAGATACAGTGGAAAAGATGCAGGATTTCTTTTTCTATTTTTGCAATAAGAGGATAAATTGAACCCCTTCTTATATGGACTGTGTGACAGAAAGCACTTTGTATTTGTTTGCTAATTACGAATATAAGAGCATGCTAAACTTGCATTAAATGCTACTGTAGTGTTATGCATACTGCATGTATCAGAAGTTGGTGATCAGCTAAGCGAGATATACACTGTGCATATCTCTTGATTAATATCTTTGTCTAAACACATTAGAGAGCTTGGACAAATATTTGATGAGGTACTTAAAAATCCATTCAACACTCAGGAATAATGCAATCCTTTAGCTTGTCCTCATTTGGTGTTCTTTGGTGAACTATAGTCTTTATTAAGATATACAAGATTTCAGAAAGCAAAAGTTCACAACTAACAGAAAAACAAAGTGCATATTATATAGTTATTTGTAAAGTAGAGTCTTTACAATTAACAGTCTTTTTAATTGCCTTTTAAATCATCCCTTCAGATCTAATAATATGTTTTTACATAACTGCTAAAACTAAAATATTTTATAGCTTTGGCCTTTCAAATGGGCTCCCTTTGATTATGAGGGCAATAGGAAAGAAGTTATTGGCTAGGATAGTCAAAAGCCTTTTTTGAATTGTCACTGGTCTGTTATAGGGATGTGACACATGGCCAATTTTACCTAACAATAAAACGGAATTTTCTTATTGGTTTTAGTTTAAATAATAAGAAAAAAACATGCGATTTGGCACATTGTTGTTATCGTATCACAACGGTATCGGAGCACACTAGACTAAATTCATGATCGAGTTTTCGTACTGCACCAAATAGGTAGGCTTGCAATTTAGCAAAATTTTGTATGATTATTAGACTAGCTTTAGCTAGCTGTCTTAACTTTCTCTTGGTTTGATGGAGTAAATACAGATTATATGTAATCAGAAGAGATGATGAATACTTTAACAGTCCTGACTTGATTGCTGTGTCTCTCCTCTTCTAAACTCACCCCTCCCCCACTGCCATATTCTTCTCTTGTGTTGTAGACAGTTTGAATACAGTGGCTAATACATTGTTAATTTTGTGTCCTTCTTATGTCACAGCTTTGTCGCATTAGGTTTTTGTTATTTATTTGATTATTGAGACCTGTTAGTGATCATTTTGTAAAAAAAAGTGTAATATGATATTAATATTTAGAGAAAAATATAGATTGCCGGTTGTTGAAATAATTCATGCTTTTGACAATAATTTGGAAAAAGCAATTACGGGATTTATTTGTCGGGGATGGTGGGCAAGCATTTACGCAACTGATATTTTAATCCAAAGGTTGCAAGTTAAATTCCAGCAATAGGCAAGACATTTTGGTTGGTCAATGGTGTTGTTTAGACAGGCAATCTTCTCTGTTTTTGTAACCTTACCCTTAACCTTCATCCTAAGCCTAACCTGTGATGCCAAACTTTCATCATAACCCTAACGCCAGTAGTGATGCCTAACCCTAAGCTTAAGTTAACCTTTTCCATTGACCTTAGATGTTATTCGTAACAAGGCATTTTTCATTTTTAGTCGATCATGTTAAGGACTAACACAATAGTGAAACATTAAGGAGCAGCGTAATAGCAAGCCATTAAGGACCAATAGCACTGGGGATATGTTGATAGCGAAGGTAATTGCATGAGCTTTTGCATTTTACTATTATGTAATGATAATACTGAAAGTAATCACGGTTTACAAAATAGATCCATACTAACATAATTACTGAGAGGTAAGGCTGGTTTAAACGATCACTGTTATAATCAACTCAGCCTTGTGACATCATGCATTACAGTTCCAACCAAACAATATAAAAATGAGGAAAATCATGTTTTACACCGCACTATGCCTTCTTTGAATCACACAACAGTCACACAAAACCAACCGACACTAATGCTGCACACTCCTATGTGCATATGGTAATTGTTTATAGCATGTTGGTTGCTTGAACTAGGCTGAAATGGTTACAGTATCCATGATAAATCACTTGGCCCAGGGAGTCAAATGAATGGCGAGGCCAGATAAAATGCGGCTGCTTTCTGTATCAATGAGCACAAAGAGCTGCATTCATGTAGCCACGCTGCTCAAAGTGCAGACTCCAACTGTGACTTCCAAACTCCCTTTCTAAAGTGTCATAATACTAATATATAGTCATTGCGGTTCCTTCGCAAAACCTTCCCTATAAAAATTGATAGTCTTAAGCTACAATTTTCTGCCCATTTTTTTTTTTTTTAAATCAGTGACAACTTAAGCCTCCTGTTTTCTCTTCATCATACAATGTCAAAAGATAAGCCAAATATTACAACAAAATACCAAAGTGCATTTCAATCCAAAGTAAATGTGATGTGTCCTGCGATTAACTTGAGATAATGACAGTCGTTCTGGAACCGGGGACAGGCGGACCGGGGATGGGGTTGAGGGAAATAGAAGCTGGGCAACAGTGATACTAGTGATGACAGAGCTAAGCAGTGCTACAAGCCACGAACCGGCACTAGCAGCAACCCAATTACTAACCCCCGGCCTTCAGCGGCCATTGTTGTACATACACACAGTACAGAACTCTGTGAGGAAAGGAACAGGATGTCCTGAGTTTCAACTGAGACAGGAAAGGAAAATCCAGACATATGCGCTGGCCTAAATATAGCGTTGTTTGGCAAAGCATAGAGTGTTCTATAAGTCGTCTTTATCTCAAGGACAGGACTGCGGACACCAGTTCACCAATTAGTGTGGACTAGTTTTACCTTGAACTTCACTCCTCCAGCTGCAACTCAATCTGTGAGTGCCACGGCAGTGTCCTCAGCCCTGGGCTCTGCTGAGCAACCGCCATGCATCCACAGTGCCTCTCACTATAGCAGAGCACTGGATAAGCTCAGAGTTATTAGCTCAGGTTACTCCTCCACATGCTTGGACTGGATTCTTGTCTGCACACACCTGGGCCTACACGCAGTCTCTCTCTCCCGCTGCCGTCACCTAGAGGTATTTTAGTTGCACACTGTGCAGCAGTCTGGTCTATAGTTCTGCCACGTAATGTCAAGTCTTTCCTTTTCTGGGTCGGTTCAATGCTTAACTTATTATAACAACAATTCTTCAGGTAATCATGACATGAAACCAATAATATTGGAATATTTTACCATCCTTAACAACGGGAACTCTGAGGGTGGTTTAACAAGGAACAACCTCACATAGAACCTCGAAAAGGCTCACTCTAGCGCAAGTTATTGTCACTCAATAACAGACAGTTATGGACCCAAATCTAGAAGCATTCCAAACCACCTCTCGGTTCATTCACAAGTCCTCTGTACCTTTGGAAATATGTGGACACAACTGCATGTCAATGTCAATCATTTGGAATAAGTGCTAAGACCACAAATGTGTATTGTTTGGTTGTTGCTGCTATTATACACACACAACAGATCTATGGTGGTTTTCCACTAAAAAATTAAGGCACACAAACTTAACAAGAGGCTGTCTACCCTCAGAAGAAGAATGAACCATCCGAAAGATGGGACAACTATTCTCACCTAAAAGGCCTAATGAATGCCTTCAGCCAATAGTTTATGAAGATTAGTAGCCAACAATTGAGAAATCTAGAAAGTTTAAAATACCATTAATTGATATTCAGACAATGGATGGATTAAAAAATCTAACTACCGGTAGTAGGTTAACGGGGTAATAAATACAATGATGCACATTTTTATGAAAATATTTATATTTGTCCTTCAGGCAGTTTATCACAACATGGACTGTTGTCTATATTGCCCAGCTCCAGGACATCCAAAGTCTACCATATACAGTACTGTACTTGGGCACTAAAGGAAAACACATATTGTAAATTAATCTTTGAAATTTAACGGAAATAATATGACGACTGACAGGAGTGAAAGACTTAAGCACAGTGTAAAGGATGAAGGCAAAACTACTGCCGGTCTGGATTTGAGCTACTGTATGCGTTTCTATCAGAACTCCAGGCCAAAGTGGTTAGATGACTAAACCAATTTTCCACACAGTGTTTCACTTCTATGTTTTGTTAGCAGTTAAGTTGAATCCAACTGTACTATAAAACTAACACTCCAAGGATAGAAAATAAATAATTTGATAAGTTATGCACAGGACGGCAAGAGAGGAAGGTGCAGGCATGTTTCCTACCCGCTTCTGAAGACAAAGTGGAGTAATTGCAGGCAAGGTAACTCTTCTTGCATGGAAATTCATGCTCTTTTCTTCAGTATACAACAACTAAGCTGACAAATATCCATATATCTTAATTGTAAATACCTGGTATTCTATTTATAATTTCAGAAAAATAAAACATACAAACATCAAAATATTCAGAAGCCTCCCTATTTAGTGAGTAGAAAGCATAGAATGAACGTTGTACAGTAATCGACAGTGAGGTCGTGCACACTGAATGCGCACAACTTAGAGACAGAGAAGTCATCTCTGTTCAACAAACTCCTCCTTTGTCCTTGAAAATGTAAAACATTTTTTTTCCGCTTAAAGAGACTTTATCAAGCCACAAACAAGTCTTGATAAAAATAGTTCCAAGTAGGACTATAGTTCCAACCAATTCAGAAGGTCAAAGAAAGTCAGCTCAAATTACAGTACTTTATCACAAACCTGAACAGGTGAATTGTTTAGTAATGTCCTTGCCCCTTTCTAACAACAACAAATTATACTATTCATAGCCTGCAAATGCAACATTATCATTTTTTTATGAAAAGGAAAACTGGGACGCTAATCGATGGCCTAGTATCATTGACACCTTTTTTTCCTTTTACCAGAACAACACAGTCATTTTTGTACAGTATATTCAATGATATCATTGTAATACAATCTTAATCAAGCTGAACCATAGGCATGTTGTCAACATTACAATGTATTTTTCAAATATGTGAATTATATTATCCAATCACATCTGACATTCTTTTCCGTGTTTAATTCCTCCTAATTTGGTATTTAAAAAAGCATGTAAGGTGTGGATACAGGTAGAGGATAACAGTCCATCTCAAAGACTGGGGGGAGGGGAGGCAGTGGGGAGACTGAATTGGGGGGATTAAAATAGCTCTGCACCAAGTTGTTCCCATAGCCACAATTGCTACAATTCATTATCCACATCTGTTTTACTGTAAGTATGAACAAAGAAGTCTTTATGAAATGAGAGCAGACTGCTACAGTCTGCATTAGAGTTAATGATGGAATAATGGAAGTTACTCAGTGGTCTGATAAAGATACACATCAAATAACCCAGGTCTTCAATAAATGCCATTGATGGGAAAAGACGATATGGCCTAACTATACTTCTGATAATTGTTCCTGCTGATCCACCTAAACTAAAAAAAAGTTCAAAAGAAAGAGATGAAAAAGGAATTGGATAAGGATGAGTGTTTTCATTCTGTCAAATTAAGGGCCAGCAGAGACATTTCCTACAAAGGAGACTAGAAACATCCAAGACTGACAGATGTCTTTTGATAAATCCTTGTAATACATTTAGCTGGGACCTATAATGGCTCACAGCCGAAAAGGGCTCAAAAATACACTGTTAGATATGCACAAACCAGATCTCTGAAAAACATTTTAGTACAGGGCAAAGCTCAATGTTTGAGCCAAAACTCTATCAATCTTAAAATGTCAAGCAGAGGCAACTTCAGCTGAGAAAATAATACGCTGACTTTACAAGAAACAAAGAGACCACAAAAAATGTCCTGTATTATTTAACTAAAGAGCTGAACAAATATTTAACCAACTACATCATATGGGAAACAAATTTGTATACATTCAAATGAATACTACATGTTTTAAAGATGACACTATCCGGTATCATGTACATTAATGCCATTCAAAATGCATGAAATGTGCATTACCGATGTGTACGGGTCTGACACTGAACACAGCTGGCAGACTATATCTACACAAACTGTAGCAGCGGGAGAATTCTTTGCACACTCCTCACAACTTCCTGTCCTCCCAGACCAGACCGGGGGTGGGGGGTGGGTGGGGTCAGGCAGCAGTGACTGTCATACATCTTCCCTCCCATGACAACAGAGGAGGAGTCACGGCAGAGCTCGCTGATTATCTGGAATTACAGCACATCGCCTTGTGAGACCACAGACAAGCAGACGCCACTAGTTATCATAGAGCACCGAAAAATGAATTGGAATTAATAGAGGCACATTGATAAGGGGGTATCTGCAACTCTCATAACAAAGACAGCTACATACACCGTGTCCTTGACCAGGGCTTGATTCAACCAAGAACCCTCCACAGGCCCAGTCGAAGCAGGACAGCAGGCCTGAGACTTGCCAGTCAGCAGGGATTTCTCTCACACTCACTCACACACACACACACACGCACACAGACACACACACACACACAGTCTGACCCCACATGACTGCCTGCAAATAAAACAAGCTGTCAAATGCAGGTTTACAATGATTCATGAAAGCCTTTGTTAAGAGGTATGGTGCAGCAGACACAAAGTTAGCATTGTATTCCTCTCTTTCCAACAGCACATTCAAATAAACTGTACAGTACCTTCAATGTGATATTGTCTGTCCATGGTACAGCACCAGAGCAAATGTGGTCTTAGTACGGTTATATCACACGAACACGTTGCACAAAACCTCCGCTCCTCTTTTTCTACAGATTATCTGTGCCAGACCTAAAATCGTAACAGCAGAAATTGGCCTGCAAATCAAGTACCCAAGGTATAAGGTTGTTGTGATATGATAAATGGATCCTGTCAGATTCACACCAGACATACAGATGGCACAACACAATAGCAATACTGTCTGGAAGCTGGGGGGGCAGGGGGGGTCTGTCTGTCGAGAGGCAATGCAAAGCGTCCTTCCACTCTTCCAGTCAGGTACAGCTTCAAGACTTTTTACTGGAACGCATTTTGACATCTACAAGATTCTTTGTTTAAACTTGCCTCTAAGAATCTGTGAAGTTAATATTACGCACTTTCTAATGGCTGTGAAATTATGATATGTGTGTTAATACCACTGTTATTCTGCAATTATAATAACATGCAATTTTACAGCAACGTAACGAACAATAATAACATAAGTGTGACAAACTGCTCCTTATCACAACACGACAATAGTTGTGTGATGGGACAATTTGCTTGAAGTGAAGAGTCAGATTTACCCAACATCGGGTCTTGTGACTCTACACAACTGTGTTCCCTAATGTGCCTAAACATTGTACCTTGACGACCCGGGTAAACATGGCATGGATTGAAGGGATTTGACCTAGCCTATAGCGGGTCCTTCGTAGCCCTTGGTAGGAGCTATGTCTCTGGCAGTGCCATTGGGTGTCTGACTTGAGGTCACACTCCAAAGTGCACATGTATTCCATTTCACAAGGCAGTCACGTAACTGGCTGTGATATGGCTGACGGAGTAGGACTAGTATAAGAAATACACTGATACATTAATTCCCCTTATCGCCACATCTGCCCCAAATAACCCTGGCTAACAGCCAGGGACTGCACAATACCACATACTCAAGATTCCATGGGTATTTTGATTTGACATTGCAATTTTATTTTTTTGTGGAGGAACTTTGTATTAGTCATGGAAACAAAAGAAAAAATAAATGTAATGGCTCGTTATTCACGAAGAAGATGACGAACAAGTTCTAACCAAAAAATATTGGCGATTTGGGGCAGATAAAACGACTAGTGCAAATAATGTTGCAGCATTGTCAAAACGTAATAATGTGAAACATTGTCAAAAAGATATCACAATATGCAACGTGAAGACTCCCCTTCCAATAATCCCTGGCTGCCATTAACCAATGGACCATCTCTATCTTAGTGACAGCAGTTAGTACATTCCAGATCACTGCCGCTAAATAAATATAGGGAAAACACTGATGACACTGAGATTGCAGGGCTGACAGGGGCCTCAGGCATACTGCTTTCTCACGACTGGAATAGCTTTTAAAGCCCATGTAAAACAAAGGCATTGCAAGCAAAAAGGGCACCAGAACAATTCAGAATGGCAATTCAGTCTGACCACAGTAAACTAAAACTTGGTCAATCACACTAAAGCCCGCTGGCTGCTTTGATTGCCACGGCAACGAGCACCAAGGCTGACACCGGCACCGCTTGTCCAGCCATGCCACCGCATCTTCCATAATGAAACGCATCACTGTCACCTTGTAGTGGGCCAGTGAGTTTCAGA
>JACXGI010000035.1:213472-241850 GCA_016801175.1 Esox masquinongy
TAAACCCTTTTGCCTGGAGACAGTCTGCCCCCAAAGACAGACTGGAGGATTCAATAGACAGACTTGGCACACCCTTTTATGGGGGTCTGGGGGGGGGGGGCAGGGGGGACAAGGGCAGTGATGTCACCGTTTCTCACGTGCTGCTGAAGATGGGTCATGACCCTGTGACTAGGGGATTGTGACACATAAACAGCTGGCCAGCCTGACATATTCCCTTTGTGTGGACAATGGCGCGGCTCAAAAGACAGAGTGAAAGCCTGTCAGCCTCATCAGGTGCGAATGCAGCCCTCATCGCTGGGTTACGCAAGCAGCACATTGAGACGGGCTAACAAGGAACCGCACTGTTCAAGCCCGAGGTCACCAAGGTGTCATTCCACTTCTTCTTCGCCGCTGAGAAATCTAAGTATTTCACTCTCGCCAATCAAAAGAGAATTCCAAATCCACGCTAATCCCCTGGACTTTTTTTTTTTTAAACAATGGAGCAAGGGCAGCATTAGAGTATTGCAACCCCTCTCTAATTTTCCCTATGTGAATCCTGGGTCAAGTGAAAATGGGGTATCGGGTATAAAGGGCTCATTTGAGACTGCCGTATCAAGTGAAGACAGACACTTTACTATGCCTGGGGAAGATAATCAAGCCCCACAGCAGTGGTATTAGTCTATATACAGGAGAACAAACAACAATCTGATTGCCTTCCTTCAGCAAATCATGAAGTATTCTAAATCGCACAATGAGGGGCGCCCAGGCAAGAGCTGGAGAATGATATATACATGCTGAAAGCAACTCATTAAAAGCTGAGGAGCAAGGTCTGATGCAGCTGATATTCTTTGGTTAGCACTGAGCTCTGTAATTTCAGGCTTTGCCATGAGTCAGAGGTCTGAGTTAGGCTAACCTCCACCACCCCCCCCCTTCAGCTTCTGCCCTCTCCTCCCCCCTTCTTCCCCCTCCTCCCGCTGCCAGAGATACCCAGGGAGTGTAATTAACACCTGCAGGGAGCCAATCACCTCCGGGGAATGGGTGGTGCGGTCATCGACAGAGCCACAGGCTGTCTGACTTGACAGATCTGGGGATAATGTATAGCAGACTTTCCGTTTTGACGTTCAGTCATTTCTTGAAGCATAACCATAATTGTTGGCTTTGAACATAATGAATGTGCTCCTAGTTTAGTAAACGGCACCAAGCTTGGGTTCTGTAAATGCTCATATATATTACGTTACAGATTCAACATTGGCACGAATCAAATCCCTGCAGTATAAAAATACCACTGCTCCTGACCCGCAATGAGAAAATGAAAGTGTTTTGACTCAAATGTAAAATTAGGTTAGTTTTGTTTTTACTTCACTAATTACTTCATTAAAAATGCCTTCATGTCATATAGGAGGAGTGGTGACCATCATGTATGGGTTTCTGCAGTCCAGACTGAATTCAATTTAAAAAAAAAACTAGTACATCTTAAATTACTTTAAGTCAGTTCATGTATCTACTGTACAGGTAAATTAATAGGTATATGAACTAGTTAAGGTACAGTGTTACCTAAGCATACTCAGGGGAATTATTAGCTTAAGCACAGCAATGTCATGTTATGAAGTCAAGCAGAAAAGAATAAATCCTGGGTCCAGTGAAGAGTAAGAGTTGATCCAGCGCCAGTCCTCTTCTCCACTGCATTCACGTCTTTTCGGGTCACAATGCTACCGCTCCCTACACCTATGCCCCCAAATAACAACATAAATCCCACCCGGTATAGTGCACTACTTTGGACCGGGCCCCATAGAGGTCTCTTCAAACGTAGTGCACTAAAAGTGTATAAATAGACTGCCATTTATGATGTGTCTGGTGGATGAATGACAAACACTATGGGACAGCACCCTCATCTGAGCTGTTTGGACATTGTACCATTAGACCAGGTGTTCTGTTCAATTCTAGCACCACTGCTGCCACAGAGACTAGGTCCAATGCCAGGATCTCATAATCACATGTTACGTGCGCTGAAAAAGCATTCTCATCCCCCGACGTTTCCTCATTTGCATACGCACACAACTGGTTCCACATACTCGCTCCCGGCGGTGCCACTCACCCTGAACGCGGCAGAGTACGCGCAGGTATTCCAAATGACGTGTGTCTTTTGCGCCTGTCTTCTGGCAGCGTCTAGCCACTCAGAATCGCGTTTAAGGCCCGAGGATTTTAATGGGAAAAGCAATCCGGTGCATTGTATTCTCTCTATGCATGTCAGTCTGTCTGAAGGACACCCACTCACCTGAGTTGTACCACTTTTGGTCCAGGGTAATAAACAGTCAGAGACCAGGGAGGAGACGGTAGAGGGAAGGAGTTGCGTGAAAGAGTTTGGAACAGGGGCAGCCAGCTGGGACTCCAGTGCCTCTTTACTTTTCCTGGAGGGGAAACAAGTAGAGAACACATTATACTGACAACCACTGAGCTCGACTGAAACACAAACAATATGCCGTCTGTCTTTCTGTCTGGCGTGGGCGGGAAAGAGGCAGCCATTGATTGCCATTGGGAGGATATAGTAGATGTCTGTCTGTCGGCCGCTTCAGGAGCCTAAAGCGAGTCATGGGATCTCTAAAGCCCCTACCTGAGACATCAGATTTCACAGACTATAGGCTACCCTAAGTGAAGCTTGAGATGGAGGCCGGGTTGGGCTGTGCAGCTTTGTTGTGGAGAATGTGTCTTCTGTAATGTACATGAGGGGATCAGTATGACTGAACAGGTGATACTCCCAGACAGACTCGCCGTGAGCAGCTAAGAATGAGCACTTGAGAGGTCTCTGGAAGGTAGATTTAGTCCACACAAACTTAATTAACTGTTCAACGGATGCTCTGCCTATTTACATAAGAACAACAATTAAAAGTTGTGGAATTGTCGATGCTTTGAGGACATTACCATCACTACTATTCAGATTATTTGTTTTGAAAAATGTGATGAGCCGGTGCATACATTTTATAGTAAATCAACTTTGGCCTCACTTAAGCTTGACATTAAGCAAGACAGAATTAATTTACACATTATGTAGTCCACTAACAACAGTGTATAACACAACCGTGTTGCTCTATTCGTGCATATTCAATCCACAACTCAAAATACCAGCGTGTATAAACCTTCTGTTTATCTGACAGGGATTTCTGATGGTGTCCATTTCAAGGGGTGGCCATGATGGCTGTTATGTTGTTTACTCAACAACACGCGACCAGCATGTCCTTTAAATCCTCTCACACCCCAATCTGTCAGGAAAAGCAACCCTGACTGTGTGGGAATGATCAGCCTGACAAAAGCATCATGGCATTTTCCCGTATCATGAGAAGATGTCAAATAGACATTAGACATGGTCTACATGTGAAGGCCTCGAATGGTAAGAGGTGGCTCACATTGACATTTCTTTACTGCTCTGTAAACACACAGCAGTTACTAAGTAACTAATTACAAAGTAACAGGTGCTTGATTCATGTCCAGTTCTTTCGGAGAGCTATCAAAATTGGGCAAAACGATTCTCTCGCTGACAGTCGCGGGTTTACCACAAGTGTTTACAGGTACAAAGTCTACAGCTATTTTTCAACCGGGACCTCTGTGCCCTGCTGCTGTGAATACAAAGGGTGTACTATTCTTCAGTTGGAGAGCACATTGAATGAGCTCACTAATCTAATACGTTAAAGATTAACTTTAAACTAGTGAGTTACAGAATAAACGGAGATAGATATGCTGAGGCTGTTGTAGGAAAAGCTGGGATTTATATTAGTGACACGTAGCTATAGCACATTCAAAAAGGTTTTGTGTTGTGAAAACATAGCTATGACCGAAAAAGGAAAAGGTGACTAAATCACATACATTCGCACCAGCCATTCCCGAGGAGAAATTAACCATACCTATTTCCCCTGCAGACAGAAGTCCTGGAGAGCTGGGCATTTGGTGGTTGTAAAGGAGCATGGAGAGGGATGAGGGATGGGCTGGAAAAGCCACTCACATTACCCTTCCCACTCCCAAAAATCTCTGCTTTCTCTCCGAGGCTGCCAGAGGTGTGTATGTCTTCCAGTGTGTTATTCATATCACTCATGAGGGCCGGCTATATCCAAGGCATCATCTGGAGCAGAGAAGAGAGGCGAGCTGTTGGACTGGAGTGTAGTGAGAGTGAAGAGCAGAGCAACGTGTGAGTGGAAGAAAGAGCGAGAGAAAGAGCTGGCCGGACTCCTCTGTCTGCACACACGCACACACACAAAACGCAGCCGACACGAGCCTCTCCGGAAGCCTCATCTGCTGCCCATGAGGCTGGCCCAGTGGGGCAAAACGATCCCTCCTACCAAAACATGATCCGCCACAATAAAGTTATTTTTAACGCAATGACTCCACAAATGAGCCCTCTTCGCTTTGACACAGTGACGTATCAAAAAAATCCGCAAAATGTGTTTCTGTCCCTGCCTTCTTGGCATGCACCAAGCCCAGGGCTTATTTGTCCTCGTTTGGTTTTTGCGGTTGTTATTTCTCCCCTCTCTTTCTCATCGTTGTTTTTCTTTCTTTCCCGTCCCTTTGATTTGTTTCCCTCTGCCTCTACCTGGAAAGGAGACCTGCACACAAAACACACTTAGGACAAAGGCTTGTTCGTTGTTGGTATGCAACTCTGCAATGAGTCCTGGCTGGCTGCCAGACTGTATGACCAACTGTTCCTTTATCACAGACTTCGCACTTAGTTCTTGACTGCACTATAAACTGAGCCCCGAGCCGGACTGGATGCATGTGGAAGTGGAGTTTCCCAGACAGAGTGGTTCAGCTGTGGTCTGGTGGGTTGAGTCATTCTGTGGTAGCCTAGCCGGGCTTCATGTCGATGTGATAACATCTATCTAAAAGGTAATGTGTAACAGAGACTGGGCCGGCACTGAGAGCCTACTGTAGATAATGGCCGACGGTATGTGTTAAGGTAACATCTAGTGGCAGTACCGGTTTTCTGCACTTGCTGAAATCTAGATGACATTACTCTGGTCAGTATACAAATGTTGACAACTCTAATGATGGCTATTTCTACTATTAGCGCTTTAAACATTGATTAGATGACGGTGGCTAAGGGTGAGAATTCTACACAGTCTCATGGTCGACTTCAGTATTCGGCATTCATTCCCACTGAGTGCTGAGTACCAGGATCTAACATTTGTACCTCAGAGTCAGAGTTCACATTTTACACTCATCTGCAGTCTCCGTTTAAAATGTCCCAGCAAGTCACAAGCCTACTTGATAGAAGTGGCGCTCACCTCTGCCTGTAGTGGTGCATTATATTGAAAGCATGGAGACCTGGACGAATGTTGAAAACCAGTCTGGGTCTGGTGTGACCTCTGTGTATTATTAATGTTATGTGCTTCAAATGTGAATAGCAGCCATTATGGGCAGGAGCAACTATTCAAAGTGCTAAATATTTAATGGTACATTATATTAAAAGGCCCCACTCTAGGTGAATCACATGTTCTGAGGATATATTGAGAGAGTTCTAACTTTGTTTTCGTATCGCTCAATTATTGGATTCCAAATTCAACACGGGAGCCATCAGATGAAAAATGTTCATCATAATTGTCTTTTAATGGGGCACAACAAAACAAGCTATAAGCATTGTCTTGAGAAGGACATTTACCCTGTTTTCCCAGAAGATGCCTTTACTCTCAATCTGAAGGGTCTCCTGTCATACCATGTGCTGACCAAATGAGACCCTAATCCCTATATAGTGCACTACTTTTCAACCAGTTCCCTATGGACCCAGCACAAAATTTGTGCACTATAAAGAGAAAAGTGAGCAGCCACAGTTGTTTGAGTGGCCCAAGCAATTAAATGGAAATCAGATCTGTATGAACAGGAGCCATGTTCCTCCAGTGCAAAAGTGCCTGAGCTAAGAGCATTGTCACAATAACACTGTTCCACCTGGCTTAGGTTACCTGGTCACTGTCACACACGCCATCCTGTGAAGGGCCCCCTAACAACTGACAAAGCATGACACAGACAAAACAACAGGCAATCAAAAAAGGACAGATGTGACATGCTACTGCTGAGGTAAAGGGGAAGCTTATTCAACCGACGCATAAGCAGCGACAACGGTGTGTGTGTGAGAGAGAAAGAAACAGAAGGACAGGCAGAGAGAGTTGGAGAGAGAGACAGAAAGAGAGAGAAAGACAAGGGATAACCAGACACAGCGAGAGATACTGAGAAAAACAGAGAGATAAAGAGACACAAAGACGAAGTGACAGACAGACAGACAGAGACAGGAAAATACAGAGGCAAAGTCTCAGAGAAGAACATTGCGGCCGAGCAGCATGAGCTGGCCAGAAATAACCCTGGCATGAAACGCATTCTTCTGCTATCAGTCCATGCAAATGCTTTCTAATTACATTAGTATAAGCTATTTTCAGAGTCAGGCAACCTCATCCAGTCTTGCCACCATGCCAGAACCAAAAGACAATAGCTGCTGAAATCCTGGGTACATTCCGTTTCTGTGCATTATGAGCAGTAATGGTTGAGTGAGAATTGTGGAACATTTGTGAGTTAATATAAAGAGAACAGGCCAATCAAAACAGTAGCTTTGGCACCGTTTAGGCCCTTAACCCATGACCCAAGATTTAATTCCAAGCGAAGGTCAACCTAATCATTCACAAAACAGAACTACATTATGCAGACCATATTACAGCACAACAGTTTATGTAGGAGAGATTTTGGCCATTACAGACCAAAGGCCAAATTATACATTTCAGTGAATCATACCATTTTCCAAGGTTTTAAGAAAGGGCTTCAAGAACTTCATTACACTCTCAGCAGTCAGTGTTAGTTATAACTGCTGACCACATGACAAACAATGTGTTATGATAACATTTGAAATCAGGAAATCAGTACAACATCAAATCATTTCCTTCCCTTTTTAATAAAGCAATATTGGATATTAATAAACAACTGATGACAATCTATTGATCTGTTTTCAGCAAAGCCTTTCCCCTCAAATGTGGCTATCCACATTTTCACCAAAGACTAACAAACTGGCCAAGTTCTGCTAATATGTTCAACTTCTGAAAAAACATGTAAATGTAACATCCATAACATTTCTTATCTGCATGATTTCTCTAACCTGCTGATATTAATAAAGTTGTAGTTTTTGGAGGTACAGTATACACTCTCCCTAAGGGGTACAATAAACAGAGAGAATCCATTTTGTGAAACAAAGCTGCAGTTCTGCCTGCAAATGTAACGTCCATAACGCTGGAATTGCCTCTAAGCCACTGTTCTCATGTACTGAAACAAAGCCATATTAGTGTTCCCTCCCAGAGGTCCTATTGGATTCTCATGCATTCAGCAGCCCCACTGAAAATAATCCCCTCTCAGTTCTCAATCCAGCTAAGACAGTCCACAAGACTGACCTTGAAGGAAGTCTGCCGTGTTTAGCCTCAACTCTTTCTATTTGGAGCTAACGATTTGTTTAGCATAGCATAAATAAACACAGCTCCGTACTGTAATCAGGGACATAGCAGTGGAGCCCTGTTCGTCATCCATTCTCGCTGAATATCCTAGTCCCACTCACCTCATTTGACATCTATGAATTACACGGGGAGTACAGCGGAGCTCCAAACCCTCGCTACAGTACAGTAGGTCAGCTGCTCCCACTGGGACAAGTCGGGCTGGTACAGGAACATGCTGTTGACATTGTCACAGATGGATTGGAAAGGAGAAGAGGAATTCGCAGCACGAGCTTGCAGAAGGCAAACAAAGCCTAGGTGTATTTCGTCAAGGTTGATTTTTTTTTTTGTTGATGTAGCTGGAAAAACAGAAACTGGTGTGGGCTTGTTCAGTGTGATTGGCATCCATTTCAGATCCAGCCCTGAGACCAGAGATGGGCAACTTTGATCAGGGGCCTGAGAAACAGTTCACAATTGATCATGGCGGTCCACAGTGCTAGTGGATCTGCCCTTTCATTTTTTGCAACTCTACACATTTGGCTACACGGTGTTGCACAGTTTTTAACATGATATCTGTGACTTTTGTATTTTTTTGTTGAGGAGGGATTGATCCGGGGGCCCACAAAAACAGAGGCGGGCCCACCAGTTGCCCCTCCCTGCCCTAGACTGTCATCTGGCTAGGATATGAGGTAACTGAGCAAACATTATACTCATAATCATCATCAATTATTCGTCTTCATAGCAGCATACTCCCAAATTCTATTTCCAGCAACACAGGCAAGCAGCACTGTGCTTATGGAAAGTGCAGAAACAGTTATTCTTAGACGGTCACGTAGAAACATAATTGCGCATTAGAAACACATCACACACCATCTCACTCCTCTGACCTTTACGGCACAACTTTAGTAAGCAGTCTGACCCCCACTCACACACACACACACAAACACACACACGTCCCAGTGGGCTACAGCACATGAGCTGCCCTAATGGGGGACATGACTGAATGGAAAAAGCGAACTGGCCTTTCTTTTCTAACCCTCCATCCTCAGAGGAAACGAGCAAAACTTTAACACCGCATTCTAGCAGTCCTTGTAGTCCCGGTTGGTACAAAATGCTGGGACTCACAAAAACCCAGACAATTTAGTTGATTGGATAGAACTGTTGTATGAACCATTATGTGCGTGACTGAGCAGCCAAAACACCTCATGCTGCTGGATTAACAATAGACAAAACCCTGTGACAAAACAGTTTTATGTAACCTGGCTGTTTTTGTCCACTCAAGAAGCACCGATGCTAAAAGCTTCCAATGCTAGGTCCAACAGGGTGACTACACTGATTTATTGTGAAGTATAATAATATTATGTGATATCTTATCGGCTTCCTACCAGTCATGTCTAAGTACAGCAGTGACAGGGTAGGATGGAGGAAACAGGGAGAGGAGGGAGGGAAGGCCAACACTCACTGTAGCAGATACACTTTAATTGTAAATTCAAATTATTATTATTACTTAACCATAACATAAAAACCTGTTCTTCAAAAATATGCAAATACTGTTTAGAGTGAGGAATGCTATCTATATAGGACAAGCTGACTGGAAATTCACAAAGTTTCATAAAACGGCATATCTTACAATATAGTCTGTTAAAATACCATTTAATTAGATGTGCATTTGTAAAAACCGGTTCTCAGATAATACCAGGTTCACAAGAAACCGGTTAAGGTGACTGACATACCCTATATTATATGAACTCAGGCATACAAAAGATATAATTACAGCCTATAATACACTTCTAGACAGACTGCCTGATGTCCTCAATCACTATCACTGTATTCAGAAATATCACAATGCTCCCATAAAGCCAACTCCAGGACGAAATACTTGAAACATGAAAACAAATGGAGCTAAAGCTTTATAACATAGCCTGTACCCAGAGTATAAACTAAAATGGAGGTTTAAGTGTATTTCAGGTCTTATCAACAACTAAAAACACACAAAGTACAAGTATTCCTGAATTTTACGGCAATGAATTTCCAACATCTGGGTTTTTTTTCTAAGCGATGTGGCTCCTAAGGGACAGTTCAAAAGTTACTTCAGGCAAAATAATTCTAACAACCACAAATAACAATAACTGTAACAACACACTGTTTGTAAACAAAGAAATCGACTTTACCACTTCAGCATGGTTTTGTGGCTCAGCCGATGCCATTCAAGGATACTGACCGAGGATTTGCAGACCACCATGGACAAGCTCACTCTCCTATCTCTTTACTTTACGATCAGAGGCAGCTGCAGACATAGATCAACTAAGGGGAAATCAGACTTTCTAGATATTAATGCTACAGTACATTTATAATTATTTAAAATGTATGTAAACACGATTCTGTTTTATTGCACAACACAACCAATAAGCAACGCCTGACTGCATACAGGTGACCAACTTTAACATCATGGTTTGTTTTCAGCACCACAATCAAATTACTATAATCTTGACAAACAGAAAATATATCCAGGCCTTGAGACTAAAATGTATTTTTATCATGTCCAAGAATCATCCTAAAGTACAATTTGCACCATCCCATATGGATGATGAGCAGTCCCAAATTACAAAACTTATAAATTGCTCAAATAGCCAGTCATGTTAAACAAATAAAATTACATCCCTAACATTAACATATAAAGGCTTAATGCTGAACATTTTCAATCCACACGTTTAGATCAAATTGTCAGAAAATGTCTAGCAACCTGTTAAGAACCACACAAGTTATTCACTTTACAATCTACATAGAGGCTGACATTTTTTAAAAACTATTTAACCACAAAATATTTTTTTTAAAATGTATTTAATTTATTGACAGATTTGTTGCAAAGTAGCCTAGCCAGAATCTGCTAGTAGAATTATTTTTTATAAACACCTATTCACATACCATTAACCAGCATTATACACTCATGTTTTATTGGTTTGTACTTAATTCTCCAGCCCATTTTCCCAGACAAAGGAGCAATCCTATTAATATTAGCAGTTACATTTATTGATCATCCACATTCTAAATATCTAATGGATATTTTTTCTGTCATATGAAAACATTTGCATGTGCAGTCAGTTTTCAGAACAATCTTTTCCCAGCAGGTGCATGTTTTAACATTCATATGCAGACTGCTGCCATTTTGCATTAATATAGTGCAGCACCATTTTAAGTAAAACAAAGAAGAAATTGCTTAGTAAAACATGCTAAATTCGGAAAGTATTCAGACCTCTTCACATTCTGCACATTTTGATTTTATAGACTTCATTTATAACTGATCAATAAATATTTTACAAATATTTATAAGAAATATAAATAAATATATATTTATTGCCATCAATCTACACACATTCAAAATTTGGGCCAATTAATTAAAAATGAAAAATGAAATATCTAATGTATATAAATATTCAGACACTTGGCCATGACACTCCAAACTGTTCTTCAATCATCCTTGAGATGTCGGCAGAACTTGATTTGCAGTCCACCTGTGGAAAATTCAATTGATTGGACATGATTTAGGAGGGCACGCATCCATCGGTTCACTTCACAGTGCATGTCAGAGCAAAAACCATGAAGCCCAAGGAAATCTGTAGGCCTCAGAGACAGAATTGTGCTGCGGCTTATATCTGTGGAAGGTTATAAAAAATTGCTATAGTATTGAAGGTTCCCAGGAGCACTGTGGGCTCCATCATTGTGAAATGAAAGAAGCATGGAACCACCAAGACTTCCTAGAGTTGGATATCCAGCCAAACTACCGGGCAAGAAGGGCCTTGGAAAGAGAAGTGACCAAGAACCCAATGGTCACAAAAAAAAGAGCTTCAAGTTTCTCTGCAGGGATGGGTGAACCTGTCAGAAGGACAATTATCTCAGCAGCACTACACCAATCAGGGATTTAAGGTAAAGCTGGTAAGATCTATGGGCTGGATTCACAGACATAAATAAAAACTCAATTGAACTTTTTTTTTTTTAGCCCTAGACTAGGCTTAATATATCTGCGAAATTGGCGCTAAATGTTAGTTTGTTGACAGAAAATGGAGTTGATGCCATGACTAAAAAAGCTGTATAGTTTTATCTGAAGAACATTCTGTTATTTTAGTTTTTAAAAGCACCCTCTGTTTTTCTCTAAGTTGTCAGGAAAATGGCCTAAGTTGCTGATGTAAGTGAAACAAGTAAACATTATTTAAAGTGTATAGAATTTTGCAAGTTGCAGGTTCAGAAGGGGAGTTTTGGTAAGTTTTCTAATGTTGAAGAATCCCATTAAAGTAAATTAATTTAAAAGTTTAAACAGCCCAGTAAAAAATGCATTTTAAACATTTTTATGTTAATAGATATCCAAATATATTGTAAACTTATATTTTATCCTATTTGTGGCCAAAACATTCATTGAAGAGAAAGCATTTCAAAAACTTCACCTCATACTTGTATCTCAAACAAACCTTTTAAAAAGAGTATGATGTCATACTCCTTAAGAGCATGAGTTGGGCAGTCAGCAGTCTAGAGAAGGATGAGCTGTCCAACAGTGGCATTCTATTGTTGGGAACTACCACCACATTCTGATGCAGAAATGTTGCTCATTAACATAATTACAATTATTTTTGTTTTGGAAGGAACACTATTTTATTGATGTTGTAAATTATTTTAGGCCATATTTCATAGAAAATGTGGAAACACTGCAGATACTTTAATAGTTAAAAATATAAATGCTTTCAAAAGTTTACAAGCACACTAATTCAGACTGGTCTACACGTATCAGGGCACAGCCCAAGTGGCAGCTTATTTTGTATCTGTGATATCCAATGCTTTCTAGTAAGCTGTAGTAGTAAGCTGACAGACCATACCTGTACAATTACCATCCATTTTCCCAGACAGGAAATAGTTTGGATGTCTTCAACTTTTAACAGACAGTAGCCAATTAGGAAGCATTTCCTGCATTAACAGTGTAGGAGGTGTAGCGATGTAAACAAGATGATAAACCTGGTGGTATAAATCCTTGAATGCTGATGGCTATGTGTGAGACCTTAGACCAAATATATGAAATCACATAACTTTGTCATGTTCTAATTCTGTTGGTATCAGTTCATATTAGCATTATGGCATCTTAGCTGTGGTTATATTGGCAATTTAGCACACACCTTCATACCATAACAAGCCAGAATGTATTTTACAATATTTTAAATGTCTACTATGGCTCCCACATCAAAGAACATTTTCACATTAATGTTTGAAAAATTGAATCATGATTGGTTAGGTGCTAGTATATTTACTATTGATGATAGAACATTTTTTTAGGTGACTACCCTAGTTGCCAAATGCAGTGAACGGAAGCCCATGGATTTCAGTGTCAAGACATGACTCAGTCACTTCCTACAACTGCCGGCCAGCAGGCAGTACTAAAAGAAGGCTAGTTACATTTTACTGAACAGTACAGACATTTTACAGAACTCAGTGAAAGCGCTATTTATGTACATACCTCAAAGTTGAACATATTTATCTAAATGATTTAAAAAAAAGAACTCAGGAAACATTCTGAATAATGGAGACATACAGCCCTACATACTTAAGTTCTCGTTTTGACAACCTGCTATTTGAATATGCAGCCAACATTATTTCACCCAATCTCAACGACAAAGACAAGGCAGTTAGGCTGCACGTGTCTTTGCTGGCATACACAGGAACATGACGTACAACACACACACACACACACACATTATATAAATATATATATATTTTTTTTCATATATATGAATACATATCAGAAAACTTCTAAAGAGTGTAAAAGCAATTAATAGGTAATGAAAGTAGCCGTCGCTATGGACACACTTTATCCGTCCAAATTCAACATCCTGTGCTCCCTAAAACAGTTTATTGTAACATATCCTACCTGCTGCTCGCTGAAATGGAACAGTTACTGCATATTGCTTCCTCTCTCGTCTTCATTGCTGTCCTTCAGGTGTGCGCTCATCTAGACCACGCGCTCTCCCTAGACATGTTTATATTTACTCAGGCGTTACGTCATGCAAAACCCTCACGTTTTACCTGAAATGTCTCAGATCCTGCCTGAAATGGTTTCCAGCGTATCAAGTAACTTAACAATGCAACCTGGCCTAAATGTAGTTCGTATAATTTGGAACGTTTTTAGTCCCTTTATTTTGCGAGGCTGCATATAGTTTTGTTTTGTTAAATTGAGTTGTATGCATTACTTCCTTTATATGGTAACATTGGGAAGCCGTCCCCCACAAAATCTATGTTTAATTGGCAACAAAAAGTTTGGAAGAAATGTGATGGCCATGCTTAGGGTAACAAACTATGAAGGAAAATAACTAGTTGACAGATGTGTTATTTAATAAAATGTGTTTTTTTAGGAAAGTGGAATTTTGCTCAGCTAGCAGGATAGCAGAACATCCCCTCCCCTGGGGTAAGTTGCCCCTTATTCTTCCCAATGGAAGATTAAGCCATAAGATTTCACGGAAGTTTCCCTGTTTTCTTTTTATGTCAACTGCACAAGTTCAAAATGTTCCTACTTTTTCCTTACTACCTCATTATTTACAGAGAAAACTAATTTGAATAAGTCAGGATTTTAATTTTAGACAACCTGTATAATATTTTTTTATATTTTATTTTTATAACACACTGGTGGGCCTGACAATTTCTAGAGGACCTCCTCATTGACAAAAACAAATTGATTTTCATCTTGAGACTGGTTGCTTGTGAAATTTGGAAGGATAATTTTAAATTGTGCTTCATATAATCGTAAAACTAGTCCATGGCTGCCAACTACATTACTTAATTGAATATGTTCTGGCCAAACAACACGTTTGGAAATAGCATTCACTACACTTCAAATATACTCAATTTATAAAAATCTGTATAGATTTCAAATAAAATATGCAAAAACACTATTTCCAAAAAGTATATTAAAGTATGAAATAATTGGGTCCAATTTAACACACTTAAGTTATTATTACTATTGAAATTGTACTTACATTCTATTGTAATACTATGTAGAGTACTAATGTAAAACTTTAGTTCCAAAATAATATACATAAGTACATTTTTTTGTACTGGGGAAACTAGGCTAGCCAGATAAACAAAGAATGAAGAAAATGTTTTGGTGTTTTTTTTTTTTTTTTTTTTTAGAGAATTAGGGAGGGGGGGGCGTCTTCCCCATGTTACCCTACTGGTAATACAACATATCTCATTTGGTTGCTATTCTGTGTTTACAATTTTTTTTAAACAAAAACACTCTTGCACTGTCAGTGTAATAGTTTAATGTACTGTGAATGTAACTTTTATTCATAACAGCATTACATCAGAAAAATACATACCAGTGTATGTCAGGCACAGCTTCATCAAAAACAAATAAGTAACATAAAATACAAAATGGACTAATGGATTTATAAGTACCATTTTCAAGTCAGTCCAATTGCCCCTTTCTATATTATGTACAGCGCTATATAGGCTACTGTATTTCCTCAAAGAAAATTACAACTCATTATTTAAACTAATAATATACATATTATTTGACAAAATTAGAAACCTGAAAAATCCATTATGCATAAATGTAAAACAACTCAGGAATAATACATACAATTATTTCATAATATCCAGATGATGTGTGGAGATCATCTACTTACAGTAATTTTTCATAAAACAGAAAGTAGTCTTTTTTAAGACTATCAGAGATTAAACTATGAAACACTATTCCTATTCCTTTTTGCTGGGTTCAGACAACACACTCAAGGGAAGACATCAGGCTCCTAAAAAGGCAAAGTAGGAACTTTAAACATAATTGAACACAATTATACACACAATACATTAATGTAGTGTGCCTATATAATGTAATTTTAGCAGTCACTCCCCACTTAACAGCATGTTATTATACAGTCTAGTGCTTACTGTGTCTGTAGCTCCGTTTCGTTTCAGCTTTTCTCCGCATGTGCGCTGCTCAGGAGAATCATTATGGCCTGCCATCTGAACAGTCATGTTGTCCCTAGCCAGGCCACCATTCAGGTTCCCTCCTGCCTGGAGCTCCAAGCCATTGTCCTCCTCTCTATCCTGTGCTCGGCAGAGAAGACACAATGCACATTATCTTGGTTAGTATAAAACTAAACTTTAGCGTAACTGGTGAAATTCACGATTCAGTTCCGGATCAGAGTCCGGATGTATTGGAAAAGTGATAGAATGTGGATTGGAACCAGATCAAAGAGCTCCTCTTTGCAAGTTACAGGAGAGTCTACAGGCTGAATTTCTCCACCCCTTCCGTAATACAAAAGACATCAATAAGAGCAAAAGAGTAAAGGCCCGGAACAAAGGCCCGGTAAAGAATCTTCTGGAATTTATCTAATATTAGCAACAAGTAGATAGAGTTCTTTCACCACTGGACCAGAGGAACCAGCACATCATTATCAGGGTCACAAGTTGAGGTGTAGGGGGTGTATTAAGATAAGATAGGCCACATGATGAACCACAAACTCAGGAAAATCATATTTTAGACTGTTGCCATTCCACTGAGAGAAGAAAACTCTATATACATCCTTAGAGAGGAGTACACCTCCGCTTCCCTGTATTTTTTCAACATCCCCAAAGCTGACCCTAAAGGACATGGGAAAACAACAGACTGAAGAGTTCATCTAAGGGTAACCAAATAGTTAAGAGATAGAACTGACAGTGAAGTTGAATCACATTTATTTGGCTCACCTGTAGACACTGATGAAATACTGCTGCAAAGTATTTTTGCTAAACTCAGCCTTTGCTTTGAACTTAACCTTTGCTAAATTAATTAACATTTAAAGGATCAATGTGCCCTTCTACATGCAAGATAGGTGATTGCAGCAACAACCATTTGCATTCAAACCATCTATTCCCAATCCCCCACTTCCCAATCATGCTTGTGTTTCGCTTCAACTTTGAGTTGATCAGCTTGAAATATTGGGAAAAGCAATATTTTTTTAATATATTTTGAAGATATAGACATTTCGATGGCACAATGATTCACTATACTATTTAGTGCTCGTTTTACCACATGAAAAAAGTGAGTGATCCATGTAGACATTTGGCCATCAGAGGCATGTTGCTTGCACCAGTATGCCATTGTTTGTCAAGGTACTTGAAGAGAAGATTGTCTTAGTGACGGCGATGGAACGCAGGGAGGATGGGAGAACTTTTCCATATGACAGTTGCATGACTTCTGTCAGTACTGTTGTCCAACAGAAACTCTACATTTTAAGATGCACTTTGGTATGTCCCCCCAAAACATATCTTTGTAAATACATATTGTGAAAACTATACCCTTCCACTATTACTGTAGATATGTGAATGTAAATATCATATTGCGCCTTTAAGAAAATATTAACTATTTTTTTCAAAGTTCATTAAGGTAAGTGTATGAAGCCTACAACGCTATGGTCGGTGTGTACAGTATTCAGTCACCACTGTCGCTCTGAAAAAGAATGTCTGCTAAATTGCCTGAATGTAACTGAAAATAAATATCCAGAATTCTATGCAATTTTTCACAGAACCCATAACATATCCAACAACTCACCTTAGCCTCCTGCAGTCCTTTAGGATCAACAAGTGAAAAGCGGCTTGTGATTGGGTTGAATGTTGGCGATAGAGGAGAGGGCGAGGTGGATCCAGAGGAAAGGGACTGGGATCGTCGGACCGCAGAGGAGACGGCCTGGGCGAAGCGGGACGGGGTGGTAGGAGCGTAGGGTTTCGGAGCAGCGAAACTCCTCAGCTTCTCCAGGCTCAGGCCTGGGGATAGGGGAGCTCCGGTGGGACTGGACCCTGGGGACAGCCCTCTCCTGTTCCCTCTCTCCTCAGGCCCCAGCTCCACGGCAACTACATCAGCGCCCTCTGACGTCTCGCTGTCCCACTGCACCGGCGGAGGAGGAGGGGGGAAGCCGCCCTCCTCCACAGGCTGCAGGACCTGCGCGGCTGCTGCTCCTGTTGCTGTCACCAGACTGCCTGGAGCCTCCCTCTGGCCAGCGCCAGGACTGGTGCTCAAACTTTTCACTGCAGCTGACGTTACATAATACCCAGGTGTTCTTTTGTGCTGTGGCAAACGGAAAGAGCCGGGTTTCGGTTTTATTGCGGGTGGAATCCTCATCTCCTTGACCTCTGCTGTGGAGCCTGCTTGGTCTCCACTAGGGGGGGGTGGAATCTTGACATCTCTTGCAGGAAGTTTAGTTGTTGGTGTTGAGGGGGAGTTTATAGGCTCAATCTCGTTGCCATTTACAGTGCTCTCACTAGCAGTAGTAGTATTAGTATTAGTAGTAATAACAGTAGTAGCAGTGCTGTTGATTGGCTGAGGATATTCCCTAGGTATAGAAGACTGCAAAGGTTTTGGTTCTGCGGTGACCTGTAACAGCCCAGCCTGTGAGGAACAGTCTTGGAGGCCAATTGAACCAATATCTACTTCCTTCCCTTTGGCTACGAGGGGGGACTCCAACGTTAGTGCCACCTCAAAGTATCGCAGTTTCTCCAGAGTCTTCTGGGGCACAATGGTGTACGTAGTCATTCCCACCTTGGGGATGTAGTCCCTGGTCAACTCGTTGGATGGCTTCGGAGGGGCCGGGGCACTTTGAGTGGACTTTTGGCACTGAGGCGCTACTGAGGCAGAAGAGAATGTGGCTTCGGTGGGGTCAGCAGGGATCAGCTCGGTGGATGTGGCCATGTCCCTCTTCTGGCCCACCGGTCCAAAGGTAAAGGCTTTAGCAGGGAGGGGCACTTTCTGTTGTTGAGGCGGTGACACTAGACATGGCGGCGTGAGATCAGTCTGGACCTGGGCATCCTCAGAAGGGCTACTGGCGGCCACATTTCGTTCACCACGGGAGAGGTTAGTGTCCAGCGGATCCACTTCCTGTGATTCTGTCTGCCCCCACTGGGCTGGTGGTGGGCTAATGGTTGGAGAGCTGGCAGTACTGATTTGAACTTTGACCCTATCCTGTGTTGTGGAATCTTCACATGGCAAGCATGTCTGGACACCCATTTCCATAGCTTTACGTGGAGGGATTTTTGAACCTAAAAAAAAAAAAAAAAAAATGCTTTAGTTCGAAGTAGACATGCTAATCTATAGACTTGCATCCATAGCTGCATTCATCAAGTTAGGAACTTGATGTTTTAATTTATTGCTACTTGCAAACCTACCGGCATCTGCATGTTCAGATGTGTCCATCTCAGCTCTTAGCATCGTATGGGGGCAATCACTTTTGTTCAATGTGCTCTTCACTAGTCTGTCAAAAACAGAAGTTATGAAGATAATTGCAAAAACCCAAGTGGAAGAAGCACCACATTCATATTGTAGGGCTCTCTGTTAGAGTTCGTACTTGCCATCTGAGGACAGATCACAAGACTGATCTTCCCCTGCGGTGCCCCTGCTCTCAGACGGTTGGGAAGTGTCCATCTTTGCATCCGGGGCATCCAGGGGCGGAGACCCCGCCTCTATTCTCTTAGAGTCCATGGAGATGTCTGCTGACAGGTTGAGGCTGCTGTCATCCCCATAGTCATCACTCATGGAGTCCAGGACCACACAGGCTGTTGTCTCTTCCTGCTCCACAATCTCTTCCAGTGTATTGAGAGGTTGGCCATCTGACATCAAACAGAAGACAGTCTCAATGGAATAACTGTATTGGAATGGTTATGTAACTGGGAGGAGAATGTTGTTTCTAGACATTTTTGTGTAAAAAATGTCTAGAAACAACTGAGTAAAATAATGAGTTTTAAGTTGCAAATGAGGAAATAAGCATTTCTTTACTTCCAAATGAAAGAGCATGTTAAAATTTGATAAGATCCTGTGGCATGCCTAACACCGATTCCACAGTCACAGAACTGCAAATAAAATATCAGTATCATAGGGATACTTCAGACAAGTGAATCAGGCTTAATAAAGACATCTAGCATGCATACTCCCCTCTAGTTCTTCACCTGGCACTTCAAGGCCGTCACAGATTAAGTGCAGAAATATTCAGCAGGCTAGTTATGCTAAGCTGGGAGTCCTCACTGTGAAACCTGTGGTGTCTTACTGAAATGAACAGCCACGGGACGTCAGGGGAGGCTACAGAGAGAGACTTCCAGAATCTGGGCCTGATCTTTCTCTGTGAAGTGGATTATGTAACAGCAGTGGGAAGGGGGGAAGATAGAAGATGCAACTATACAAGCAGAGGAGTCAAATCTCTGAAGGCATGTTTTTATTCATGCTATCTGGGCTCATGTGGTTTTCAAATACTGAACTTACAAATGACTTCTCTAAGAAACACACTCCTAGGTTTGAAAAAAAAACATTGAGTTGAAGCACAAAAGAATGTGGGAAATACTTGAAACTGGAGAACTGAAACATCTTACAGTAAAGGCAAAAAGTGTGCTCCTCTGTCACATAAAAAAAAAAAAAAACCATACTAACCAGCTTAGATTAGGTTGTATCAAATAAC
Organism: Esox masquinongy; assembly: GCA_016801175.1. Classification (NCBI taxonomy): domain Eukaryota; kingdom Metazoa; phylum Chordata; class Actinopteri; order Esociformes; family Esocidae; genus Esox; species Esox masquinongy. Next base: position 233,352 of record JACXGI010000035.1, read on the forward strand.
ATAAAATCGTAACAATCAATAGCCGTTTACAACCGGTTTGTTTTCATCACAGGTTAAATCCACAAAAAAAAATCCTCAATGCATTTCTTGCCTTTAAAAAGTCTGAAAAAAGTGTCTTCCAATGTATCCTAACCAAGCATGTATTTATGTGTATATTGTAATGTTGAAGAGTCTTTTTCCCCTTCGCTAATACCATTACATTTAAGTACATTGAAAGATGAGGCAGAAAGATTAATCACGCAGTGAGATTAAACAAGCAGAAAGAAACAGAAAATGGTGCATGTACAGTACAGCCAGAAGGAGTGAGGAGGCAAAACAGGAGGCCAGTGCAGGAAGGGGAGGAGAAGCTTGAGGAGGTGAAATAGGCAGCATTGCGTGTAGAGACACCAGGGAGTTGTGGCAGCTCAGGCTCCCTTTCAGACACCCTCCACTGGTGATTCACAGGCTGCAAGTTTTAAAAAAAGAGCTACTTATAGAACATGGTCAACAGCTGCTAACATTGAAGGGGAATTTTAAGCAAACTATCATAGTTCAGTAGGCATTGTTAGCTACTCATTCTGGAACTGATTCAATAATGACCACTTGGTGGCGTCAGAGCCTAAGAAAATCAGTGTTTCTCCCACTGGCCACTCACTGGTCTTATTTGCGGTTCTCAAATGTTGACTTTAGAGACCAAAGTTCAGTTGTTGAAGTCTCCATCAAAAGCTCAGCCATCTTTTATAGTAGACTCTCAAACTAGGAGAAAAAGAGCCACTTGACTACAGATTAAAGATCTAAAACGCCTAAACGTCACGGGTCGAACACAAGGCAATTCAAAACCTTTCATACCTCCATCTAGCGAAGCTTCATCTTGGACAAGCACTCCAGGAGAGGAGGGTGGCGGGGGAGCCTTGCGCTTTGTCCTCTTCAAAGAAGATTCGGAGCTGCGACTCAGACCAGCCATCTCCACAACACAACAGACAGACCCAGGGACAGAGTTATTTGAAAAGGAGTAACCTACCTATAACCATTTGACCATTTTCACATTTAATACAATCCATTTCTCTGAATAGACATTCTTCACGAGCATCCAGACCTGACGAGGAAACAACGTCGATCCAACCGGGGTGACTCCTATTTACCTGGTCGCCGTCCATTTGGGTCTCAGGCTCCGAGGCGGAGATGGACCTCTGACGATGACTGAGGTTAGAGGGGCAGCTCTGGGACCCCTGCATGGGGGGCAGAGGAGCCCGTCTTTTCTTTGGCGTGTCAGACTGCATGGTGCTGCAGTTAAAGGTGGAGGAGTGGGCACTGAACGAGCTCATACTGAGAGGTCTAGGCTTGTTTGGGACGACGGGGGACACCGGGGCACTGGCAGTTCTCCCCTTTAAGAGCAAACAAACATCCCATCAGATCATGAACCCTGATCAAAGGCCTGTAGTAAGCAAAGAAACAACTATCCAATCACAGGCGATGAACATTTCCCCCATCCTCTCCCACACACAGAGCCTTTCAACTCCTCATCAGCCAAAATACATGCGAAATGACTGCGTGTGAATAAATATAGAACACACCTGCTCCGATTTCTTCTTACTTCTCCTGAATAGACTGAACAATCCCTTGTTTTCCTTCTCCTTCTGGATTTTATCTTTACTGCGTGGAATGGTGTCTGTTAGGAATATACAGTAGAGACCTTATTGAAGCAACTTCTGAAATTCCCAACAGCTGCTTTGTGAACTTGAGAAATGCACAATGTCCATCATAAATGGGGAAAAATAGCATGTAAAAAACAAAAAATGTGGTGACATTACCTGAATAACCCAGAGGAGTCGGTGTAGTAGGGGTGGTAGGAGAGATAGGTATGTCCGCGGAGTACATGGCTGTGAAAAAGAGGGAAATGCCAAGCGGTAGTAAATACAGCATGAACACACCTGCGTAGTTATAAACTAAATGAATGGTGAACAGTGTTCATTCAGAATAAGCCCCTTGTTGACAAATAACACACAGGATTTGGTTCAAGGTGCTGAGATTAGTTTAGAATGAATGGTAACCTAATCAGTCAGATTAATTAAGGTATTTTTTCAGGGAATGGGGCAGCCATAAAATGCTTGATTTAAGACTACGGTACGTATTGGTGCCTGGGTCAGTGCCTGTAGCGGGCGGCTTAGACACAGGGCACAGATAAAACCATCAGCCTTTAACATTCATTTATCGGAGAAGCGCTTACCTTTTGAGACTCTTGCATAAACCTCCCTTATTGCAAACTCATTTAGTGTACAGGTCAAATCCAATGGTTCCTCCGATTGGGCATCTCTCAATAAAACAGTGCTCTGTTGGTCAAATTCACATTTCTCACAAATAGCTGGTAAGAGGTCTTCAAGAGGGACCCGAGGGCTGACTCTTAGAATAGTCTTCTGGGTCTTTTTATAGTTTATTACCAGACGGACGGTTGCCTGAAAAATCAAACAGATGTGATTATCTGATATATCATGGCTATCCTCATGAAAAACTGTTAAATAAAGTTCTGTGTGTTGTTTTGAAAAAGTATACGGCACGCTTTTCAGCATATTTTGGACATAGAATGTTACCATGATATCCTCAATCAAAATCCAATACTGAAACATTGGAACCTGAGAGAAGAAACAACATTTATATTTCTATGAACAAAGTAATGCCCCTTTTGGGGGAAAAAAAACGTATGTCTGGTAAAAAGCTAACCACTGCATTCCACAGTGAGAATCTGAGCCACAAGTAATTACCCCCTTATAATCAATCACTGGTTGAGACACCTTTAGCTGCAATGACTGGTCAACAACTACAGAAAGAGTTTAGTTGCAGTCTCTGACATTGGTGTGGTAGAACTCAGGTCCGCTCTTTCACAGAGAACTGATTTTATGGTGTTTCAAGAATTGCTCTTTTCAGGTCCTGCTTTGTTGACTTTATATTGTGTTAAATAAATTCAGTATCAAATGTGTAATTTGTTCACTCAGGTCCCCTTTATCTGCTAGATTTCAGTTGACTGTAGGAAAATTTGTACAAATAGGGGAAATTACAAAGGGTGAGAATACTCAATACATTGTCAGATAACTGAAATAACTAGCACATCATCAGGGACCCTTCACGTCAATGCCACAAACTGTTTGCCCTCTTTACCATCAGGCAGGCGGTACAGGTCTCTTCATTCCCGCACCAGCAGGCCCAGGAACAGTTTCTTTCCATCTACTGTAACCCTGCTGAACTCTGTGACCCATCACTAACCATACCCCCCGCCTCTCAGGGACCTTGTTGCACTACTCCTTTTGTACTCCCCGACTCTGACACTGCCTTGCAAAGTCTGAATGGTAGTTTTCAGTTGTTACAGGTACATGTTTACCTCAAACCTCACTGCTGCTATCCCTGCATTTCAGTTGCACATGCACCTTGCACATTCAATTTGCCTTCATTGCACATTAAAACTGCCATCGTACTTGCATTTTTCAGTTGTTACATGTACATGTCTACCTCGGGGACCTCATTGCTGCCATCTCTGCATCCCGGTTGCACATGATACCTTACTCCAATTTGCCTCAATTGCACATTAGAATGCCATTTGTACCGGCACAACTATTTATCCCACCTGTAACAGACTACACTTAATACTTGAACATTTTCTGCCCTCTTCTATTTGACCTTCTGGCTAGATGCTAACTGCATTTCGTTGTACTGTACTTGTTCAATGACAATAAAGTTGAATCTAATCTAATTTCTACAACTGAAATCTCAGAAATTAACATTACCTCTGGCATCTGAGAGCCAGGCTTCTTATTCTTGTCGTCCATTCCTTTAGGCTTAAGCAGGATCCGTTCCACCTCCAGGGTCCCGATCAGAGCGTTGGGTTTGAACTTGATGTGATTTCTGTTAGTGGTGACCAGTTCTATGGTGTGGCCTGATGGGTTCAGGTGGTACTTAGCACAAAGCATCACTAACAAATCCATCATGGGCTTACTGAAAAATAGACACAGTTCACAAGTAATAAATTGACGGCTCAGGGTGGACCAGCATTTTAACCTGCTGCCTCCAGCGCACATATACTGCTGCAGCACAGGTTCGAATCTGGCCCGCTGCCCTTTCAGCAACAACTCTCTCCATCTTACCCCACTGTCTCTATCAAATAAAGCATACAAATACCAAAGAAATATAGATAAGCATTCATAAATTATAACAATCATAATCTACGTAGCTAAGTACAAATGACTGTTTGTTTATAGAGAGAGAACTTTCCAAGAAGAAAACATTTGTGTGGAAATTGCAGATGCCAGGAACAAAAGTAGATTCTATCACAGAAGACTTCAATTTTATGTAATAGTGCTGCATTTTATTTTACGAAGATTAGCGTAAGGAGCCATCAGTTTGGGCTTCAGGCACAGGCGGGCACACACATACACACGTCACACTTGTTAGTAGAGTGGAAAACCTTTTAGCAACAGCATCAATGCAAAGCTATCGATCAGTTTCCAAATTCCAGGTCTTGAGGTTTTCTGGAAATGCAGCAAACATTTAATCCTTACCATAATGGGTTCAGAGTACTCTGTAAAAGCAAAGAGGGTGTAGAACTGAATGCCTAATCCTTTCATATTAAAATTGGCCTCAAAGACTGCTTGAGAGGGCAAATGGGCACAATATACCAGAGTGCAGTTTACATCTTGCACAAAAGAATGATGAAATCTTGAGCAAACTTTGGTGATGTAGAATGAACACTGTGGGTTGGCAGTTTCATACCAGGACACAAAGTCCCTGTGCCAGAAAACAACAAAGCCATTGAATGTAAGATAGAAATCTCCTGTCGTTCTGATAAGGCGCTTAAGTGTCGGCTGAATTGGTGTGGATGAGTACTCCATGGTCCAGACTTTATAATACCATGTTTCAGTAAATGTATATGCTGTGTATCAACAAAACACATGTATTCCTTAACCATAAAATGTGATAACAGCCATTAAAATACACATCATTCATTCTTGGCCGGCTTAAAGAAACAATGACATAAAGTAACACCCTTGGAAAGATGATGTAATGGCAAAGTACAAAATCTCCCCCTGAAAAAGGTATGAAATGTGTAAAAACAAACACTGTTTCATAATTTTACTGATAATTAATTACCTTTGTGTTTCATTCTGTGTATTCTGTACAATTACTTTTTTTTAATTAATTCTTGCTATAAAACTGAAATCGACAAAGGTCTCTTTGATTCCTTGTATAAACAGTCAAATGAAAATATTTTGGGGACATGCCTCAGAGTTCATCCCAAGGAGAGAACATTTCGGAGCAGTTGGTTTGTGTTTAGTCATAGTTCTCCTATTTCCCCATATAGTGCACTACCATTGGCTCTAAATAGGGGATAGGGGGCAAAGTCTCACCTGCCGTGGACAGTGGCCGTCTTCTCCACTCCGTCTGGCAGAACCACGACGAGGGTCAGGTCCTCGTCAAGAAGGTTCTCCTTCTGGTCCATGGCCATCAGCGGATATCCTGCTACAGAGTGTCTCTGCGAGAGGCCAGCACTATCCAGGCCCTTCAGTGGTACTGGGGGAGATGGGGCTTTGCTCTTGGTTGACACTCTGTCGGTTGGAAAAGTAAAGAAACAGAATGAGCCACACAATTCCACTCTGCTGCATTTCCACCAGTGTCAGTCAGAAATAATAGGGCAGCATTTGTAAGGTATCTTTACCTAACAGCAGCCATATCAGCACTGAGCAGATAAACAATGGCAGTGGCGCTAGATAATTTGTCAGGAAAACAATTATACTCATTCACAGTAGATCTGAGAAAAACACATTCATGAGACATGATTCTGTTATCGCATAAAACAACACACAACACCAGATGGATCGGCATGAAAGGAATCCTTTGTTACTGACATAAAGTAAGCAGCTATTAGATAAAAATGCTTGCGTTCACTCTGCAAACTAGTCACAAGACAGTCAAGTGCAGTGATTTTCACTGTTGGGCTTGAGGACAATGTACTGCAGGGAAGGATTACCCCTGTGAAGCCAACCAGTGGGTGGTGTTCAGTGATCTAAGCCTTTGTTGTGGTTAACTTCTCTGTAGATGCCCATCTACTGTATAAAACAAGACAATCTCCCCTACTGTCACTGAATCAGTTATTATTATTAGGAATAATAACTGGTTCAGGTAGTGTGTACAACTGGAGAGAATTCCCTTCAATGTTTGCAAAAGTCTAACCATCTGTCAATAAGCATGGCCAATCCTAGTCTCGTTTTGGATTCACATGGTCAAAAAAGGATTTACCAGGTTGAATTGGAAAGGTTTCACCGTAAGGACAGATTAGCTTTAACCTGGCTACAACTGCTTACAGTGTCAGCCAACACAAACATGTATGTCTTTTAAAAAGGACATTTCTTGATAAGAGGTCACACCCTTTTGTCCTTCAAAAGGACACCGCAGTACTGTAAAGAGAAAATGTGAAACTTAAATTATTTTCAAATACGTTTCAATAAACAAAAAAAAAACATTATTTCTAAATAACTCGAGGAGTTATTCAGGGAGTAACCCAGTCGACTAAGCTGAGTGACCCATAGCCCAAGGAATTCCTTCAGAGGGCAACAGCTACTCTAAAAATAGGAGTTTTTGCAATATCTTAACTTGATGGGTCGAGGCTCGATAAGCCCCAGCTTGAAAGGAACATTAGCAAATATTCCAAAAATGTAAATCGTGCCAGTAAGCCCACCTAAATTCACAGTAGTTGGGGAATGATGCAATTAAGTCATTTAAAAGCTGTAGGCTCAGGGACTCTGGGTACTATATTTTCTTTAATACAGGCTACCCAATTCTGATCTCTTTCACTTATTGGTCTTCTACTCTGAAAAGAAGACAAAATGTGACTTGCCGTTTAAAATGTTGCCTGGTCGTCCAGAAGCCCCAGAAACACATGAGAAGAATGAGAAAAGGTGTTAAATCAACACTTACATTCAACACACAGGTACAAACAAAATCTGGAACCACCAGAAATGTCCTTGAATAGGTCCGGTGCCTGTAAATGTCAACAGACGCCCCCAGCTAAAACAGATACACTACTCAGGCCCACACCCGGCTATGGAACAAAGTCCACATTTCATGGTCTGGCAATGGGAATAGGAAAATGAGCAAATCTCTCCCTAGGTAAAGGCTATACCATTCATTACATTACATAGTCAAAAGTCTGAAAAAGATACAATTAAAAATATTGTCGAGTTTATGAAACAACCATGCTTTTCGGTAGCCACTAGCCACATACAGACACTTCACTGAATGTGTGACAGCGGCGTAGACCGGAGGTTTGTTTTTCCAGCAGCAGTATTATGGTGATGAGACGGATGACAGACAGAGACATGTTACAGCTTGACCTTCCTAAGGCTCATTCAGCCCTCAGTGTTTTCCTGCTGGAGGTTTGACGTGCACAAACAAAGTCATTCACTGCCAGCGCACAGGCTCATTGCTCAGTAGAGAGAAGGGACACCATAGAGGTCTGGGGCTTCAGTCTCCCTGGTCTTCGACTGGTCGGAGGCTTGAAGCAGCCGATTCTTGAGCGTGCACACAGGCTTCCACACGGCCTATATGCTGATCAATCACCACAAAGTGTCCTGGGTAGACAAGTAATGTAGGCTTACCGTGCCGCTGACCTTGGCAGTCTTCAGCCACTGTTTCAGATAACGCACAGAAGCTACGTGAATCCTGGGCTACCACCGCTAAAGGCCAACCATCAGTCACTGTTCCTCTGGGAGCAACAATGGATCAATCTCACATGTTTTTGCTGACACCTGGTGCTGCACAAAATGTGCAACGCAGCTGTAAGAAAGTCCAGAGTCTGCCTTTAGAGGGCAAGAACTAAATATATCCAGACAACACACAATAAAGTACTGTATATAGCATTTTTATAAACCTGCGGCTAGACAAACATCAACGGAAATGTCATAAACGCATTTATGGCCTGTGCATGTTCCTTACATTACTGTCCAAATAGGACCCCAGACAAGAGCCTAATACTCAGCATTGCTACCTATTTTCAAATACTCCAGATGTCTTAGTGTGTATGTGGATATGAGACCACAGTCCATAGAACTCCAGCAATAACGCCAAACTCCAAATCCTCCCATGCAAGTTCAGGTTATTGTCAATGCTGTCTTTCACACCTTTCCTAAGCTATTTTACAATAATCTCTACTGTATTTTACAAACAGTGGATGCATGAACATGGAAACTGGTATTGCATTATAAATCCCCAGCTTCTAATTGAAGTACAGTTTACTGGCCAGAGTTTAACATGTTCTCCTTGGATTGGTATCATTTTTAAACGGGTAATATCCTGACACACCATGGCTTATATTTCTTGTGACCATACGGCACAAATAACGTCACCCATAAGGGCAGTCCAAATTCTTTACATTCCAATGCACATTACTACAGCGGGAACGTAGGAATGTTCCTGTGAAAGGCATTTTCAGCCAAGTCCATGAAATTCTTTCCTAATCAATAGGAAACTCTGAGGGGG